>RQIL01043057.1:0-15277 GCA_003951145.1 Jimgerdemannia lactiflua | reverse complement strand
CTTGCCCGACCAAGCCTGAAGAACCGACCCACGTTTTTGCTGAAGAACCGATCCACGTTTTTGCTGAAGAACCGATCCGCCCTTTTGGTTTGCTTGCCAAATAAGCCTCAAGAGAATCCCGCCAATTTAGGAGAATCCGTATCCTAGAAATCCGCCGGAACTGTCCCGTCCGTCTCCTTCGAGAAACCCGCTATGTTTGGTCCGCTTACCAGAATAAGCCTGAAAATCCGCACCGATCGTCCGCATCGTTCTACATTTTGCCCATCGATCTGCATCGTTCAAGAAGATCGCATTGTCCAAGATCCGCATCCCAGAACCGTCCTGTCCGTCTCGTACAAAATCCGCACACGTACCCTCAACTGGGAGAATTTCGAAGAATCCGCATTCCAGAAGCCCGCATCCAAGAGATCCACCGCACTTGGTCCGCCCGCCAGAAAAGGAATCCAATTAGGAAGACCGTCAGCTTAAGAAATCCGTCAGCTCAAGGACCCGCCGTCTCTAAGAAATCCGCGCCATTCGGGATATTAGCCATTTTCAAGAGAAAGTCCGCATCGTTCAACATTAAGTCCGCCGATCCGCCGCATTTAGCCGATCGCCCGCATCGCTCTAAGAAATCCGCGTTGATTAAGGAAACCCGATCGCCGTCACGCCAGCAACCCGCATCCAGAAAACCCACGCGCTTAAGAAAACTGATCGCCTGATTCCCAGAGAGCCCGCTATTAAGGAAATCCGCAGACACACCCTCAACTGGGAAAGATTCAGAAATCCGCAGCATACAAGAAATCCGCCGCATTTGGTCCATCCGCCAAATTAGCCGCATACTGATCGCCGGGTCACACGAAATTATCCACCGTTGCGCAGAGATCGTCCGAAGGAAATCCATTTCACACGCGCAACCCAAGAACGCCGCCTAAAAAGGAAATCGCCCAAATCGCACGCAGAAAAGTCTCCAGCTGTTGAATATTATACCACTAGACACCAACACAAGGAACTTATACCTATTATCTGAACATTTTGTTGCTTTTTGACAAAGTAACTGGGGGCTCAAGCCAATCTACACAGCTGCCCAACCTTGTAATTTGCCTCTATTGAGCCAGGCATGTTACACTAGCTATGACTAGAATAGAAGTGACAAAAATATTCCAGCTAAGGCTTGGTACTAAGAAAGAATTTCTAAGCATTCAGAAGGTACTAGAAGATTATAAAATATACTAGAAAAGATAAAGAAAAGAAGCAAACTATGCTAAAATATTACAATTTGCTTGTTTCTATAAGCTATCATTTTTTCATCAAAAAGATATTCTTAATGTTCAGAATATATAGTATATCTATAAATGTAATGGATTTATTGGCTATATTGCCATAGAGTTATATATTAATATTATTCTGTTCTTTAGTATATACATATATATTGTGGCATGTGTTTTGTGTAACTATAAGCTTCGAGCATGGCTCAATGGTGCCACTTGATGAAGTACACGAGATGTATGTTGAATAAAAGAAGATCTCCAAGTGAATGGTCACATGATCGAGTCATTTGAATTGTTGTCAAAAGGTTGATGGTCGATGACAATAGCTTGGTTGTTTAGTGGTATAATGGCTCGAATGCTCATACTAGAAGAACATTCCTAGTATTTACTTGGGTCTCATAGGCTTGATATGTAGTTGATTATCAACATGTGTGATGGTGGGTTGATCAGTTGATAATTCTTAGCAGTTTGTGGTGCAGTATGGATAAAGAAAATGGAGGTTGATGGCTCACTCATCTGTCTGACTTGTTAACTTGATGACATCAGAATGGTGACTGCTCAGGCTTACAAATGTTTGTCTAGTATCCTATATAGTGGGTATCCTTGGGTTTCTTGGGTCTTTATACTTGAATATACGGAATACAAATGCACAGGGTCTTGTCTAAATACAGGGTCCGAATGACAGTTAATGGGATCCAAATACAGGGCTGGGTCAAAAGCATGATGGGATCTCGGTGACAGTCTTGAGTTAAATGGAGTAGTTTTCCTGGTGGTCTTTGAAGTTCATGGCAGTCCATGGCAGCAAATTCTTAATGGCTCTTAATGGTTTTCCTAGCAGCTTCTCTTAGCAGTGGCAATTAACTGACTGACTTGAATCTTGGATGTGGTTTCCTTAACTTGGTGGTGAACATGCAAGAGTAATTCTTTAACTCAAACTTCCGAGCTTGATACTCCAGGTTGTTATCTTGTTCTCTGAATTATCCGGTCTCTTGGAGCCAGTGAGTGGTTTCTTTGTAAACTTCTTTTTACTTCAAACTTCAACTGACTGAGGTTTATTCACTTGTTCTTTGGGGTTATTTTATATATATTGTGGTTGCTATTGCTATCTGGGGTTAACTATAGTGTGGTTATGTTATGTGGTTAAGCTATTGGTTTGTAGGCTATGATGCGACAAATGTTTACTACTGAACATGGGTGCATTATTGGCTTGCCGGCAGCAAGGGCTTCAGTGGTTAAACTATTGGCTTGACAGTGGTGAGATGCATGCTGTTCTTACATTATCAGTGGCAATAGGTTACTTGCTGTGCAATTGGCTTGCTGGTGGCGAGGGCTTCAATGGTTAAACTATTGGCTTGCTGGTGGCAAGGGACGTCGCACCAGCAGTTATGTCATGAGAGTTAGGGTCTTGTACTACTGACAATAAATGTTTGGGGGCAGTTATCTGTTATGGGGGGTTAAACTATAACACACTTGTGTGGGGGGGTATTTGTAAGCAACAAGAGGGCACAGATCTGTACTTTAAAGGGTATAGTACCCTTCGTCAGTGGCGAACAAATAATCTTGCTGGATTGTGACTTCATCATTCCACTCTTCGAAAGGGGGAAGTGCTGGCCAAGAGGTGAGGGGATAGAATAGTGGCCAATTATCTTTAACAATATTCTCCAATCCTTGAACAGCTTGAATGCAGACAGAGGATTGGTAAACTCTCTGCTACTCTTCTTCTTCCAAGGACTTGTCAGTTTCAGTGTCAGATGGGGCTGCTTTAGGAGTGGGGTCTTGGGGTTCTTGAATCTCCTCCTCTTCAAAGGTGGGGACTTCTTGAGCCTCTTCTTAATTTGGTTCCCAAATGATGTGGTGTGAATTGAGGTTAATAGGGTGATGGGTAGCAGGTGTGACTCCAGCAGATACTTCCATGGTGATGGGTGGACCTTCAAATATCTCCATAAGACTCATGAGGTGACCTTGGTATTTGTCTCAGAGGGGGGTAGTATGGAAACCTGGTAAAGTGGGTTTGGTTTGTTGGCTTCTCACTACAATGCAGTTGCTTCCAATGTAATCAGGTACTTCTGATTCCACTCAGTTGACTTCTTCAGTGGTAAGGTGGATGATATTCCTAGCAGTCACTTCTTATAAGTGTGCAATAGCCCAGGGAACATGGTGAAAGATTTGGTAGATATGGAGGACTCTTTTGATAAGCTGGCTGGTAGTTAATAATTCAGCAGCAAGGTCTTCTCAGTCATTTTCTTGGGTCTCATTACAGAGGTGGTGGCCAATTTCATAGTCATGCCAGAGAGTCATCCAGTCAGTAGTATCCTTGAGCTGCTGAGTCATGATGTACCAGTAGTTGATGAAGTGTCCAAGGTCTTCAGTATAGAAGTTCAGATGGTCCAAGGTATCCAGATACCAGATAGCCTTCTTGATGGCATCAAAGACAATGGTCTTGAGACTTGGCAGAGGAGTAGAGCAGCAGGAGGTCTGGTTGGAGTGGCGGGTGGGGGGCATTGTGTATAGAGTATTTGCTCTTTGGTGCCAGTTCTTGAGACTGAGGCTGGGTTCTTTAAATAACATGTCATTGCTCCTTTTGGTATGATCACTTGACAGATTAGGTTATTCATTCAATTGTCATACCATTATGTTGTCTGATCTTAACAGTCACTTGTACTCTGTATTCTGATATCACTGATTGTGCATGTTACATATGCCTCTTTCAAAATTAGAGCTGTCCTCAGTAGTGAGGGTTATACAGAGTCTGGTGGTCTTAACTCCAGAGGCGAATAGAATGTTGGCGCATTTGCAAGGACTGGCCATCCTTGTCTAGGGCAAGGGCTCCCATGGTTGTGACTGGGGGTTTGAACCTCTCAGAAATGGTTTTTCCTATAATCTGAGACAATTTCTAGTAGTGACATCTGTAACACTGATGGACTTGAGAAGTGAACTGATGTAATCGGCTTCTTGGATTCAACTGAAGTGTCCATCATTCTTCATCAGAGATGACACAGATGAAGCGAGAGAGGTTGTTCAAATGTGTTTTGCTTCCCTTGAGTAGTAGAGCCTTATATGGTTGTGGTGTATCTTGGTCTTGAGAATAATTCCATCCAGGGTCTTGAGTTGGTAGATGTGGTTTGTGAAAACTTAGTGAATGAGATATGGTCCTTCCCATTTCGGTTCAAGCTTGGCACTCCAGTTTCCTTCTATAATGGTATGGTATATCAGAACTTATTGTCCGATAAGCAGGGGGTCCAAATTGGCCTTGCAGTCATAGTACTTCTTTTGTTGCTCTTGTGCTTGAGCGATGAATCCTCATACTTGCTGATGTACTTCATGTAACCAGGTGATTTCTTCTGTGACTTGTCTTGTCAAATCCAGCTGGATCAGTTCCTCGGAGTCTTGAGCTTCTTGGCCATACACCAGATAGAAAGGGGTCTGCTGAGTAGTGGTGGCCTTAGAAGTACGGATGCTGAATAAGATTGTTGGCAGGTAGATGTCCCAGTTTAATTGATCTCTAGTCCTGCTAAGACCTTGCTTGATGGTCTGGTTCATTTGTTCTATGAGTCCATTCGCCTGGGGGTGGTAAGCCATTATTGGTCATAGCTTGATCTTGAAGCTGCTTGTGAAGATCTTCATGGCTTTGTTGACAAACTCATGGCCTTGGTCTGTGATAATTTCTTTGGGGACACCATAGCAGCTGAAGACTTCATCGTACAGGATTCTGATGATTGTCTTGGCATTGGCAGTTTCTATGGCAAAGACTTCTGGCCATTTTGTCAGGTGGTCTTTGATGGTGAGGATGTAGTATTTTCCTCGGCTAGTTACTGGCAGGGGTCCAATGATGTCTATTCCTAGTCTTTGGAAGGCTCTAGCTGGTGCTGCAATTGGCTCAGTCAGTGGGTTTCTGTCAGTATCTTTGGCAGATATCACATTATTGAATGTGTGTTGAGATTTATTTCCTCATCTTGGGCCACAAGTATTGCTTCTTGACTCTTGCAATAGTGGTGCCAATTCCTCAATGTGCATTCTGGTCATGATTTGTTATCAGGATTTTTGGTACTTCATCTTCTCTTGGAACTTGGATGTATCGATCTCCTTCTACTCTCCAAAGTTCACTGTCGCCTTCTTGAAATTTCTTGAGGTTCCTTTGGATGAACAGCTTGTGGGCAGGCTGAATTCCTTTCTTGAAGCTCCTATGGTGCAGGCTCCAGATGAGGGTGAGGCATAGATCTTGGTTCATTTGGGTGAGCAGGAAGCAGCCTTCTCTCATGGGGGCTCCTTCCCTTCTTGTTGAGTTCGGAGAATTCTTAACAGGATATCAACATTGGAATTCTTGGCACCTTTCTTGTAGACAATGGTGAACTGGCATTCTTGTAGGAATATTATCCACCTTGCAAAGATTCCAGAGGGCTCTGGTTTTTTGAACAACTATTGTAGAGCTTGATGATCTGTGATGAGGGCAAATCTCTTTTCCAAGAGATAGTGACAGAAGTGGTCTACTGCCCATATTACTGCTAGGCATTCCAACTTGGTGGCTCTGTAGTTTGCCTGTGATTCATTTGTGGCCTTGCTAGTATATTTGATAACATGCTCTCTCTTGTGGTCATCTTGCTGTGACAGGATTGATCCAAGTCCTAGGGCTGAGGCATCAGTTGCTAGGATGAAGAGTTTGTTGAAATCTGGTCGCACTAGGACCAGGGCTTCAGTGAGGGCCTTCTTGAGTAGATCAAAAGACTTTTGCTGATCTTTCTTCCAGTAGAATAGTTGGTCCTTCTTGGAGATGTCTTGGAGAGGTGCTGCCTTGTCTGAGAATCTTGGGATGAATTGTTGATAGTAGGATACTAATATGAGGAAGGATAGAGTCTCCTTGGCTGAGGTGGGGGTCAGGTAGTTCTTGACTTTCTCCACCTTGCGGGGGTCAGTGTGTGTGCCTTGAGCTGAGACAACATATCCCAGATATTTGACTTGGTGTTTTCCAAAGAAGCACTTCTTGGCATTGAGTCTGAGTCCTGAGCTTCAGATGGTATTGAATACTTTATGGAGGTCTTACAAGTGCTGCTCGAATGTCTTGGAGTAGATGATTACATCATCTATGTAGACTAGTACATTTCTCCCAATGAGGTCCTGGTAGATATGGTTCATCATTCATTGGAATGGGGCTGGGGCATTGCAGAGTCCAAATGACATTCAAAGGTATTCATACTGTCCTCATCTGGTGATGAAGGCCATCTTGCAGATATCTTCCTTGGCAATGGGAATTACTTGGAATCCTTGGAACTGGTCAGTGGTAGTCATATATTTGGCTTTTCCCAGAGCATTGAGGAGGTCATCGATTCTTGGCAGTGGGTAGACATCTTCTGTAGTGACCTTGTTGAGTTTTCTGAAGTCTACAACTAGTCTCCATCCTCCTTTCTTTGGCATGATAATTGCTGGTAAAGCCCAGGGGCTTTATGAGGGTCTGATAACTCTGTTTCATAGCATTTCATCTATATGTTGTTGTTCAAATTCGATCAGGTGGTGTGGTGTTCGGTAGGGGCATTGTTGGATTGGTTTCGCATCTCCAGTATGTATAGGGTGCTCTCCATATTGGTATGGTGGGAAGTTATTATATGTGGTGGTAAATATATCCTTGTACTCTTCTATCAACTCCTGTATCTGTTATTGCTGGTCCTTGGATAGAGTTGTCTCGATGTCAATGGCTTTGATTGCTAAGCTCACTGAATCTTCCTCTCTAGTACTATCAGCCTTACCAGAGAGGGCCTGCCATTTCCCAAAAACTCATAGACTTCTTTCTCATAGGTGTCTATCAATGGTTCGAAATATCCCAATGTTGTTCCTTTGGGAATAGTGATCACCTTGAAGTCCATATTTCTGATAGGGATGTGGATTGGCAATATCTGGTCATGAATTCATTCCTTGACCAAGAGCAGGTGATACTTCTCTTGAAGCTCCATCAACAGTTCGAATATCAAGTTGTCGGCTTCCATCGGAAGATGCACATCAAGGCCTTATTGCTAATATGGCTGTAGGATGATTTCCTCTCTTGCTCGGATGGAGCGGCAGATGTGGGGCCTCATTTGCCTCAACTGGGCAACTCTTACTACATGGACCTCAATAGGTGGTGCTGGATGGTCTCTGTTGGTACTTCCGAAGCCTCCTTGTCCTCTCTTGGTGCTATCCAGTTGCTCTGCCTCTTGAATAGTAGGCTGTGAAGTCCTGATGAAGAGGATCTGGCAGAGGGGCTTCAAGGGGTTGAAGTATTGGTGATGCCTTCCATGGTTGTGGATAATAACCTTCAGGGAGCCTCAGTAGTCTTGGTCAATGACTCCTCCTTCAATGGTGATTCCTTCGGCTGCCAATGATGATCTGAATACTAGTTGACCATAGAGTCCTGGCAGTATAGCGAGTGCAATCTGCAGATCAAAGGTCCTAGTGCTTCTCAGTTGGATTGTTGACTGATAGGGGAGGCATAGGTCATATCCAACTGATCCTTTTGTTTGCGCAAGAGGTGGCTGTGCCCAGGGTGATAGCAACTTGACTTGGACAACTGGCTGTGTCTTGAGAAATGGCTCTCCAGCAGCTGCGATCATAGGTGAGAACTCCATTTGCTCAGGCTGAAAGAAGGGCCAATGTGCTCCTGTCTTTGGGTTTCTTGTGTAATTGAATCCAGTTCTTCTGAGGGGGTCCAGAGCTTCCATGAGAGTGAAGACAAGGTTGACTCTTTCTTTTCCTTGGTATGGGTGGCAATACCAGTGGATGATAGCAAGGACTTCCAGAGGTAGGTCTCAAATAGTGGTCTTGTTTTTGGCTTTGCAGTCTCCTTCGTGGTTGATCTTCTTGCACTTCTGGCAGGCCCAACGAATTCTAGGTTCTTGTAGGGTGGGGTCCTTTCTCTTGACTTGACTTCTGTAGACATCTTCACTGAGGTGGATACTTCGATGTTCACACCAATAGCAAGTGAAGGTCTTTCCACAATTGCAGTACTCCTTCTTAACAAAGCCTTCATTTCATTCCTTGACTTCCTTGCTGGTGGGGTACCTCTTCTGATACTTGTCATAGGTTGGCAGAGTGACTTGAAGGGCTCAGGTAATAGTATAAGTACTGTTGCTATCCCTTTTGATGGTGAGAGTCTCCATGGGTTGGCAGGAGAGGACCTTTTGCTGTTCTTGGTAAGTCTTCTTGAAGGTCTTCAGATTTGGGGGCTGAGCTTGGCTGTAGACTGGTACCTTTATCAATTCATCTTTATCACTAATTGTTAGCATTGGTACCTTCCTAAGATCCAGGGCTCAGCAGGTATTGCAATCATCTCTTGGTGAATAGAAGTGGTTGAAGTGCTCGCACATGCCTAGGTGGAAGGCTTGTGAAATCTGGTTTTCTATCTGTGGGGATGGTGGTTGCATGGATGGTTCTGCAAAATCAAGTGCTGCTCTTTCATTATTGGCTCTGTCGATACTTGCTGCTAGACCTTCAATGTCAATTACTCCAACAAAGGGTTCTTCTGGCTCACTATCTTGATCTCTGGGAGCATTGAAGTCACTTCTCATTTCTTGTAGGAAATTTGCTTCACTCTCATCTTCATCCTCGGTAGTGGTGGGTGTGTTGCTATGTCTGTGCCATTCTATCTCAGGAGCTGAACTCGGCTTCCTTGATGATCCTCTTGACTCGATAGGTACCTTGTGCTTCTGTCCATAAATGGAGAAGACTAGGAGTTGCCTTCTGATGTCCACATTGGCTCCAACTCAGTGCATCCAATCTGTTCCCAAGATCAAGTTATAGGAGGTTGCAGGGGTGACAACAGCTTGAGGTACATTGAGGCAGGCTTTCCTAACTTGAATGGGGATGTCTCATACAAGTCCAAGGGGGGTAGATGCTGATCCATCAGCCATGATGACTCTTGCTTTGGTCTCTTCATCAATTCCCCAACTAATTCTCTCCAATATCCTTTGAGTAATGATACAGACTGCTGCTCTAGTGTCGATAAGAATTTGGGCATTTTCTCCATGCACCTTTCTGCTTGTGAGTCTTGTGGATTGATGTTCTTATCGCCAATTCTCATGCACTGCATGGATAGTGCTAGGCTCTTGCATATGTGGTCTTTGAACAGGATGTCTCTTGGTATCTTCCTTGGCTTTCTTCAGGAATTTTCGCCTAACTTCTGGGGCATTCTTGAGGACTTGCTCAATGGTGAGGCCTGTATTCTGTTGATGGATCTGGTCCCAAAGAGAGGCTGCCGCATGAGGTTTGCTGCTCCTTCGATGTCTGGGTCCTTGGGGGCGAGTTCTCTCATTCCTGGTGGGCATCTTGTCTACTGAGGATTCTATGCTCATGTGCTCATCTTCTTCAAGGTCAGGCAAGGAAGTGGTTCTTGATACTCTTGATGGTTCAGCCTCGGGCTCAGGGGTATCTCTTCTGACTCGCTTGTCATTTTCCTGGAGAGTGTCCAAGGAGGAATGGCCATATCTTGGGTGCTTGCCTGTGGAGACTGTTACTGGCAGTGGTGGAAGTGAGGTCCTTAGTGGTCTTCCTCGTCCTCTGGTCTGCGGGGGCAGCATCCCAAGTCACCTTGGATGGGAAGGCTTCATAGTATGGATAGGTATCATTTTGACCATGGAGCCAGGCTGCTTCTTCTTCCATTTCTCATGTCTCTTCATCCATCTGAATAAGATTGACATTTCTGCCATTGGACTGGGTAGCTTACTTCCTTGGGCAGTGCCTTTGAATGTAGCCTTGGTCTCCACAGTAGAAACAGATAGGGGTGTAGGGACCAGTTGTAGCTGAGCCTACAGTTGCAGCTGGTGGTACCTGAGAAGAACTCCTGTTATATTGTTGTCAGTAGTCTGGCTGGTTATCATGATGGTAATCTTGCTGTTTTCCTCCTTGGTTCTTCAGCTGTGCCACTGGGATAGCTAGGTCCTTCATCTGTTTTTTGAGCATAGTCATTGGGTCTTCTTATACTTTTGGCAGCTGTTGCTGTTACAGTTGACTTAATTGGGCTGGAGCTGAAGATGGGGGCCTGTTCTCATAGTTGGCCAACTAGGCTCTGAGGAATGCATTCTCCTGTTCTGCTGTAGTAGATCCTCAAGGTCTTGGAGATTCAACTCTGGCTGGCTCTCGGTGGTCTTGCTGGGCTAGTCTGTAGTCTGCTTCCCAACATCCCTGCACTCCAGCAACTTGCTGCTCAATACTCTGATAACCCATCCTAATAACTTGCCTTCTGAGTTCTGGGTATAAACCATTGAGGAAGGTAGTGGATGCCAATGCCAGTTGGACTGCAGGCTGGAGGTTCACCTTGATCATTTGTGCTTGGATCCAATGGTAGAAACTCTTCAGGGTTTTATTGGGTGCTTGGGTCATATAGGTTAAGGCCTCCTGTGCTTCTTGTTGATGCTCTAGACCATTGAACTGCATGCAGAGCCAGTTCTTGTGGATGGTGCACCTTTGGGGGTAGTTGGCATTCTGAAGGTGGTCAAGGCATTCTTGTCTATAAATATCTTCTCCAATAATCTTGGCTTGGTTATATCTCTGCAGAGCTGGGCCTCTCAAGAGTGACTCGATGATTCTAAGTTGTCTTTGGGCATCCCATTGCTTGGTGGCTGCTTGTACCTTGATTTCTCCAATGAACTCCTCAATGTCTTCACTGTCTGCTCTGTAAAACTTCTGAAGATAACTCATGTCTGGCTCATATTCACTATCCTTGTAGTCTGAGTCTGGTTCGGGAGTAGTATTCCTTGAAGGTCCTTGTGGAGAGGGAGTCAGTGAAGGTGCTCGATGTATAGGGAGTGCTAGCAGAGGGTGGTGTCTTGGTGGTGTAGGGGATCTGGGTCTGCTGATTAAGGGTGGAGTATAGGCTTTTGAAGGTAGTGATCTTCTAAGTGACTGCAAATGCTGAGGCTCTGAGAGAAGTGTTGTTCCTTGTTTCTTGTAGATAGTAGTGGGGAGTAAGGGACCAGGGTACTGAAGCTTGGATGACTGGTGATACAAGTGGACTGATATAACTGATAGTGGATTTGTCTGCCCCTTGTAGCTGTGAAGTAGTGGGGTCTGGGTTGCTATTGGTATGATGGTATAGGTTGAACTCATCTTGTAGATTGTATGGATGATAGTCCCCTTCTCCTTCAGATGTTTCAAAGTAAACTCAGTCTAAAGGGGTGGCTCGATTGACAGCTCTAGTAATGTAGTTACTCTGGTCAGAGTTCTTCCTATATATTCAGGTCTGATACTCTTCAGGAAGATCTTTTTCCAGGTCTTGAAGCTGAAGGGATTACAGTTGTCCTCTGAGTTGTCTTCTCTCCCTTGAGGTCAAGCCATAGTCTGGGTCACTTCTGTCCTCAGATTCAGTCTTCTGGCTGCTATTTCTGAATAAGGTCTTGGCTGCTGTTCTGACAATAGTGTGGGCCTTCTTTTCTGCTAAAGAGGGCTGTCTCTGAACTTGTTGCTGGCTGCTAGGTTCTCCAGGAGTCTCCAATGTAGATAGCTACTGGGTTCTTGAGCCAAAAGGTCAAGTCTTTAGAAAACTATTCCCAGTTGAGCCCCCAAAATGTGGCATGTGTTTTGTGTAACTATAAGCTTCGTGCACAGCTCAATGGTGCCACTTAATGAAGCACATGAGATGTATGTTGAATAAAAGAGGATCTCTAAGTGAATAGTTACATGATCGGGTTGTTCAAATTGTTGTCAAAAGGTTGGTGGTTGATGACGATGGCTCGGTTGTTTAGTGGTATAATGGCTCGATCACTCATACTAGAAGGATGTTCCTGGCATTTACTTGGGTCTCATAGGCTTTATATGTGGTCAATTATCAATGTGTATGATGGTCAGTTGATCGGTCAATAATTCTTAGCAGTTTGTGGTACAGTATGGGTAAAGAAAACAGAGATTGACGGCTCGCTCATCTGTCTGACTTGTTAACTTGACAACATCAGAATGGCAACTGCTCGTGCTTGCGAATGTCAGTCTAGTATCCTATATGGTGGGTATTCTTGGGTTCCTTGGGTCTTTATACTTGAATATATGGAATGCGAATGTGTGGGGTCTTGTCTGAATGTGGGGTCCGAATGGCAGTTAATGGGATCCAAATACAGGGCTGGGTCGAAAGTGTGACAGGATCTTGGTGACAGTCTTGAGTTAAATGGGGTGGTTTTCCTGGTGGTCTTTGAAGTTTGCGGTAGTCCATAGTGGCAAATTCCTAATGGTTCTTGATAGTTTTCCTGGCAGCTTCTCTTAGCGGCAGCAATTAACTGACTGACTTGAATCTCGAGTGCAGTTTCCTTAACTTAGCAGTGAACGTACAAGAGTAATTCTTTAACTCAAACTTCTGAGCTTCGATGCTTCAGGTTGTTATCTTGTTCTCTGAATTATCCAGTCTCTTGGAGACAGTGAGTGGTTTCTCTGTAAACTTCTTTTTACTTCAAACTTCAACTGACTGAGGTTTATTCACTCATTCTTCAGGGTTATTTTATATATATTGTGGTTGCTATTGCTATCTGGGGTTAACTATAGTGTGGCTATGTTATGTGGTTAAGCTATTGGTTTGTAGGCCATGACGCAACAAATGTTTACTGCTGAATGCGGGTGCATTATTGGCTTGCTGGCAGCGAGGGCTTTGGTGGTTAAACTATTGGCTTGCTGGTGGTGAGGTGCATGCTGTTCTTATGTTATCAGTGGTGACAAGTTACTTGCTGTGTGATTGGCTTGCTGGTAGTGAGGGCTTTGGTGGTTAAACTATTGGCTTGCCAGTGATAAGGGACGTCGCACCAGCAGTTATGTTATGAGGATTAGGGTCTTGTGCCACTGACAAGAAATATTTGGGGGTGGCTATCTGTTATGGGGGGTTAAACTATAACACACTTGTGTGGGGGGGTATTTGTAAGCAACAAGAGGGCACAGATCTGTACTTTAAAGGGTATAGTACTCTTTATCAGTAGTGAACAAATCATCTTGCTGGATTGTAACTTTATCATTCCGCTCTTTGAAAGGGGGAAGTGCTGGCCAAGAGGTGAGGGGATAGAATAGTGGCCAATCATCTTCAATAACATTCTCCAATCCTTGAATAGCTTGAATGCAGACAGAGGATTGGTAAACTCTCTGCT
Source organism: Jimgerdemannia lactiflua (assembly GCA_003951145.1). Classification (NCBI taxonomy): domain Eukaryota; kingdom Fungi; phylum Mucoromycota; class Endogonomycetes; order Endogonales; family Endogonaceae; genus Jimgerdemannia; species Jimgerdemannia lactiflua. Next base: position 1,950 of record RQIL01043057.1, on the reverse strand, counting down.
GCTCTTCTTCTTCTGAGGACTCATCAGTTTCAGTGTCAGATGGCACTGCTTCGGGAGTGGAGTCTTGGGGTTCTTGAACCTTCTCCTCTTCAAAGGTGGGGACTTCTTGAGCCTCTTCTTGATTTGGCTCCCAAATGATGTGGTGTGAATTGAGATTAACAGGGTAGTGGGTAGTGGGTGTGACTCCAGCAGGTACTTCCATGGTGATGGGTGGATCTTCAAATATCTCCATAAGGCTCATGAGGTGACTTTGGTGGTTGTCTCAGAGAGGGGTAGTATGGAAACCTAGCAAAGTGGGTTCAGTTTGTTGGCTTCTCACTATGATGCGGTTGCTTCCAATATAATCAGCTACTTCAGATTTCACCCAGTTGACTTCTTCAGTGGTAAGGCAGATGATATTCCTAGCAGTCACTCCTTGTAAGTGTGCAATAGTCTAGGGAACATGGTGAAAGATTTGGTGGATATGGAGGGCTCTTTTGATAAGTCAGCTGGTAGTTAATAATTCAGCAGCAAGGTCTTCCCAGTCATTTTCTTGGGTCTCATTGCAGAGGTGGTGGCCAATTTCATAGTCATACCAGAGAGTCATCCAGTCAGTAGTGTCCTTGAGCTGCTGAGTCATGATGTACCGGTAGTTGATGAAGTGTCCAAGGTCTTTGGCATAGAAGTTCAGATGGTCTGAGGTATCTGAGTGCCAGATAGCCTTCTTGATGGCATCAAAGACAATGGTCTTGAGACTTGGCAGAGGAGTAGAGTAGCAGAAGATCTGGTTGGAGCAGCAGGTAGGGGGCATTGTGTATAGAGTATTTGCTCTTTGGTGCCAGTTCTTGAGACTGAGGCTGGGTCCTTTAAATAACATATCCTTCATTTCGCCTCAGGTTATCATTGCTCCTTTTGGTATGATCACTTACATATTAGGTTATTCATTCAATTGTCACACCATTATGTTGTCTGATCTTAACAGTCACTTGTACTCCATATTCTGATATCACTGATTGTGTATATCACAAAATGATATTATTACTGCCACTTAGTTAGATGGATATGAGCTTATCAAATTTCTTAAATATGCTGAACTATTCATGATATGGTATTATATATTATATTATACCAAAGTCTATTAGCCAGATATTATTATCATTAGTAGTATTAGTACTTTTGCTAGATATATAGGTAAATATATGATTGATGTTATTTTTTTTCATCAGTCTAAAAGTATTTTATCAACTGGTTATAGATGTCAGATTGCTGGTAGAATTGATAGTAAAACTGCTCATAGAGCTCATGCTACTAGAGCTGGCAGAGATGGTACTAGAGGTAGATTTGGCAGAATATTTTGAGTATTGCTTAAATGAAAAATAGACTACTATTAGTTTTGACAGTATATATTATCTGCTCTTTATTATACTGCCCTTTATCACACTATTCTTTACTATATTTATCTTTATTTTTACTCTTCATATCTTTGTTCTTGTAATAATAACATTTATTTTTGCAATGACTATACTTACTATAATGATTACAATAGCTATCAAACTTGGCTTATTTGCTATCATACTTTTGATCTTATTTACTATATCTGCAGGACTCATAGAAGGCTTTCTCTTTGTTATTATCATCATTTCTCTGATTTGTTTCTTTATTGATGAGATTTATTATTATATACTAATAGTCTATAAGCTTACTACTTTTATATATAGCAATGACTGTTATTTTATATATATCCGAAGGACCTTGTATAAGTACCAGAACCTTACCTTCTTCTTTGATATAATTGACTGATATACTGAGTGAATTTATATCATTTACCAGATCATTAATATAGCTAGTATAATTATAGATACTCTTATTATTGAGCTTTATCTATAAGTTAAACAGTTGAGATTTCAGATAGAATTGATTTGATATAGATGCTTACATATAATGATTATATAAAGTTTTTCATATATTATA
>RQIL01043046.1:0-15279 GCA_003951145.1 Jimgerdemannia lactiflua | reverse complement strand
CTCTTCCGATCTGACTGCTGATAGTGATAGAATGGTGATCTGGAAAAAAAAAAAAGAGATATAACTACTGATTGAATCAAGAGAGTGGCTGAGGGATTATCAGTGATATACAAGAGAGACCTGGCTGATGGTGTGATGGAGCTAGTAGTAGCACCATTACTTAAGAAATCCATCTTGGAATTTGCAGTCATGCTGAGCTTCCAGGGGCTGGCAGTGATAGCTAGAATGGTGCTGGTGCTTCTGGACAAGCAACTGAGTGAGGTGGCATTAGTGAAGTTTTTGAAAGGATTGGAAGGGATGGAAGTTGGATTTGTCAAGAAGGAACATGTATTGGTGGCAGTGGCTAAGGGGGTGTGAGTTGGAGAGGTTGCTGTTCTGATAGCAAGGTGCCTGCATTGGGACCTAAGAGTGATACATCTAGTGGTCAAGGGGGTTCTGACAGTTTCAATAAAGGAGATGAAGAGTAGAGTTAGAAGAGTGATGTAAGAATATTGTGAGATTGTGGATATTGGATTTCAGATATGAGAAGGGATATCATTCCATACTAAAGATATAGAGATATGGCTGAGAGTAGCTGGGAAGGAAGCAACAGGGAAAGGAGGTGATTGGCCCAGAGTGTGCTGAAGTAGAAGCTCTTTGAGTGCAAGGTATCTAGGATCAAGGGTTCAGAGGAGGAGAAGAAGGACTTATTGACAGTGCTTTGGGAGTTGGATAGAGCTGTGGAACAGAGAAGAAAGGTGTGGCAAGCCTTTGAAAAGACTATAATGATAGTGGATATCAATGAGAAGAAAATTCAAGTAGATAAGGTAATATGGAAAAGGACTTAGAGAAAGGAGCAGCAGTAGGAGCTTCTTGCTAGACTTGGGGCAGGTGCTAAAAAGGAAGGAACAGGAGCAGCTGTAGGGAGGAGTAGCAGGCTGAAGGGGTCTGAGGGTTCACAGTTCTCCAAGTATACCCCCCGGCAGAGTAGGGCAGGTGATAAAGAGGAGATTTTTTCTGATGACTGGAGGCCGGAGAGAGATACTGATATGAATAAGAAGAATGAGAGACCAGCAGGTACCACTGAAGATAAAGGGGCTAAGGTGGAGGATGTTATGATGAAGAGTGTAAAGAATGTCTGATTTGGAGTCCCAGAATTAGCCTTAGAGAACTAGATAGTTGGAGTATCTGAAGAGGGCCTGGTGGATGCATCAGATAAGGAGTGAGATGAAGTGACCAGTGCTAGCCTGGATGGAGCACAGATGGTGGAGAAGAGGGCAATGACTCTAGGGGGGAGGCATGTGAGCAAGAAGCTCTGATTGCACAGGTTGATGACAGAATTGGCAGATAAGGAGTTGGGTGATGTTGATTTTTGACTACTGAGTGAGAAGGATTGGAGTGATATCCTATGTGGTATTGGTGTGGTGGGAAAGTTGACAACAATGCATTTGGTGGCACTGTTAGAGAATGAGAGATATGAGGTAGATGCTACTAGAAAGAGAGAGATAAAAGGAGTAGTATATCAGATGGTAGATAAGGGATGAAATGCTTGGAATAGAGCCAAGATATGGGTGGCAGTATATGAGGACTATCATTCAATAATGAAAGAGAAAGACACAGAGGATATTCAGGAGATCCTGGTGGTACTGGAGATTAAGAAGAAAGAGGAGGTGGAGCTGGAAGCTGAGAGGGAGCTGGATTTGTCTAGGATGAATCAGGATATGGAGATCTAAAGTGGACCCACAACTCAAACATTTCTCAACATGAATAGTACAACCAATGTTTTTTCACTTAATGTCAATGGGCTGCAAGAATCAGTGAGGAAATATAACCTTTTTAACTGGCTCAAGTAACTGGAAGCAGATGTATTTTTACTTCAGGATATATAATATAAAGATGAGAAGAATGAATTACTCTAGACTAGAGAGTGGGGAGGAGTGGCTGAATGGCAAGGAAAGGTTGGAATTCTGATAAGAAAGGGCAAAGGGGAACTGAGGGACATTGGAGGTTGGGAAGAGTGCCTTCTATGGGGGGCTTGGGTGAGCCTGAGTTGGGAATCTGTAGTTGTGGGATTCTGTTACTGCCCAGCAGAAAGAGGGATGAGAATTACTTGGATAGAGGAGTTGATAGATGATGGGGCTCTGGTGAAGACTGGGGTGGATATACTAGGAGGGAACTTCAATATGATTAGAGATATAGCTATAAATTACTTGGACAGGGGACAAGATGTAACTGGCAGAAGTGGGATCAGATAAGTGGAAGGAAGTCAAGCATCTAAGTGCCTTGAGAGATGTAGAGAGACTAAAGTGGGAGAGCAGAGCAGTCTTCACCCACTGGATACATGGGCTGGGAATGCAGATTAACTAGATCCTTATGACAGATTGCTGGGAAGTAGATATTTAGAAGGATTTAGAGGTGATATGGTGCCCTTGGTCAAATCACTGGGGGGTGGCTGGGTGAAGGGTATTTAGAGGGAGTGGGGATGGGCCAGGACATTGGTAACTAAACTGTGCCCTTTTAAAGAACAAAGGGAGGTGGGAGCAATAGAGGTTGGAGGTGGTCAACAGTATTGTACAGTGGAGAGGGGAAGGAATAGCAATAGGAGACCATTAGCTGAAGTTGAAGGCCACTGCTCAGATGTTCTGGAGAGAGAAAAGAAGAGCGAGGGAGAAAGCCTGCAGGACAAGGATGAAGGAAATTTTGCAGCAGCTTGAAGGCCTACTGTTAGAAATGTCTGATAGCATTGTAAACTCAGGAGAAGAGTGTAATATTTTAGCATAGTTTATTTCTTTTTCTTTGTCTTTCTAGTACTTTCCATAACTTTCCAGCACCTTCCGAATGATTAGAAATCCTTTCTTAGCACTAAGCCACAGCTAGAACATTTTTGTCAATTCCTTTCCAGTCTTAGCTAGTCACAGAACTTCATGGAACATTGCAGATCTTTATTTGTCATCTTTGCCAAGAATCTTCTTCTTGGCATTTCCATTGATTACTCAGATCCTTCTGGATCCTTCTTTTATATCTTGTATAAATATCCTCTCTATTCTCTTAAATAAAGCTCAGAATATTTTCTCCCAGAATCCACAAGATCTTCCTGAACTCTTAGTAACTCTTTGAGCTACTTTGAACATCTAGAATTTAGTCACTTCCTCATTTAAGAAACCAGAACCATACACTTGGTAGCAGCAGTTAAGTTAAATCTCACCTAAATAAGAAACCCCTCAAGAACTAGTCAAACACCATATCTATAGACTCCAATACTGAAGCCTGAAACAACAATACCTATAATACCTATAATACCTATGTCCCACAGAATGCTCCCCACATTCAGCAAAAAGAAGAGGACAAAATTCCTAATCAGTCATCTGGAACTCTAGAAAGCCTGTTGCACACTGCACTGGCCCAGATTTCCCAACTTCAAGAATGACTGGACAAGGAGGGCAAAGCTCCTGCATAGTCTACACCTGTACCTACAATGGTATCTTTGACAGCAGTTACCATTAAGCCTCAGAAGCCTGATACCTTTAATGGCTAAAGAGAAGGACTGTCTACTGATACTTGGCTTTTCCAATTGGAGCAGTATGGAGAACTGACTAATTTGGATGAAGCAGTACTAGTCCAATTTGCCACCACACTCCTCCAAGGGAATGCTGCAATCTGGTAGTGAAATTATGTCCAGAACACAAGATTTTCTGGCCAAATCAAGGTCTGGGGTGAATTCTTAGATGCTATTCAAGGCCAATTCAAACCTGTCAACAGCACCAAGGTCACATAAGACTGCCTGGCAAATGTCAAACAACTCAAGTCTGTGCAAGCATACAATGCACAATTTCTGTCAATTCTACTGAAGCTACCTCATGTCACTGAAGATGAGAAGGTCGACAAGTACATCTGAGGTCTCAAAGGACAAACCTGAGTTCATGTTGAACTTGAAGAACCCAAAGATCTAGACACTGTAATGAAAATTGCTGATAGGTTTGATGTCATTATATATGGCAACCACTTTAAGTAGAAGAGACTGCCATTCAACAACAATAACCACAGAAGGGAGGAAACCAAGTCAGAACTATTTGACCTGCCCCCATGGACCTAGACACCATTGACAAGAATAAGAAGAACAAACTTACACCTGAGGAAATGGAGCACCTCAAGAAGGCTGGAGCCTGCTTCTTTTGCCGACAGCCTGGCCACATTGCTATGAAATATCCCAAGAAGACTACTGAACCCAAGAGGATCCTGGTCCTGTCCAAAGACACTCAAGGTCACTAAGTCAAACAAGATATTGTACTCAATTTCATGTGAGTCAATCCCAAGGCCCAGATCCCTCAAGCACAGTCAGAAGGAGCCATTGGTCTGGACCTTTAGTCAGTACAACAAGTCACTATTTCTGCCCATGAGAGAAGGCTCATTCCAACTGGCCTAGCAGTCGAAATACCTAAAGAATACTATGCAAGAATTGCTTCAAGATCTGGTCTCAGTATTAAGTACTCACTAGATGTCAGTGCTGGAGTCATTGACCCTGACTTCTGAGGAGAAATGCAAGTCCTACTAGTCAACTACAAGGACTAACCTTATACTATCAATGAAGGTGACAGAATCACACAGCTCATTCTGGAGCGAGCCACTCTACCTGCCATCAAGGAAGTCACTAAGCTGTCTCTAACTAAGCGAGATTAGAAAGGCTTTAGCAGTACTAAATTGCTAGCATAGCCAAGAACCAAGCCAATTTAATGCTCATCTTTAAAGATCTAGTAAAAGGTCAAGAACTAGATATTCTCATAGACAGTGGAGCTGTTGGGAACTTCATCAACAAGAACCTTATCAACAAGCTCAAGATTCTCACCAAGCCAGCTAGCAAGAATGGTGGAGTTGTCACTGCTGATAGCACCACTCTATCAATTGACTCAATTGCTGCCAAACTTCCTCTGAAGATTCAGAAATATTGGAAATGCCTAGATTTTGAAGTGGTACCCCTAGGAGATTATGACCTAATCTTAGGTAAACCCTGGCTTACATGACACAACTCATATATCGATTGGACTAAGAATGAAGTTACCCTAATTCAAGATGGAGCCAATATTACAATCAAGCTAGACAAGACTCAGACAAAAACTCCAATTGCCACCCTTTCAGCAATCTAGTTCAAGAAGACTCTCAAGAAAGCTATCTGTACCTTTATTGCACTGATCTGATCCAAGAAAGAAGACAAGAAGCTATCAATCAGCAAAAGTGTCAAGCTCCTGCTGAATAAGTATAAGGATGTCTTCCTGGACAAACTACCTAGCCTACCACCCTCAAGAGACCATGACCACGAAATCAAGCTGGTACCAGATGCAGCCATTCCCAAAAAGAAGATGTACCATATGTCACTACTTGAAATTGAAACAGTTAAGAAAGAACTCAATGAACTCATCAAGTGAGGAGTCATTCAGTCAAGCAAGTCACCCTTTGGCTCCCCAGTCCTGTTTGTCAAGAAGAAGGATGATACCTTGTGAATGTGCATAGACTACTGTACACTCAATAAGATTACCATCAAGAATCATTACCCACTGTCTCTCATTGATCAAATCTTTGATGCTCTCAAGAATGCTAAGTACTTCACCAAGATTGACCTTATCTCTGGGTATCATCAAATTCGAATCAAGCCAGACGACATACCCAAGACTGCCTTCATGACACCATTTGGACTCTACAAATTTCTAGTCATGGCCTTTGGTCTCACCAATGTACCAGCAACCTTTCAAGATCTCATACAGACTGTCTTCAAGGATCAGCTCTACATCTTTATACTTGTATACATTGATGACATCCTGATATTCAGCAGCACTGAAGAAGAATATCTCAAACATATTAAACAAGTCCTCAAGATCCTCTGTGAACACAAGCTTTATGCAAAGCTCAAGAAGTGTGAGTTCTTCAAATATCAAGTTGAATACCTTGGACACATTGTATCAGCCAAAGGAATTCAAGTAGACCTAAGGAAAATACAAGCCATTGAACAGTGGCCTGTATCAGCAAGTCTCACTGAACTTAGGTCCTTCTTTGGTCTGGCTGGATACTACTACCGATTTTTCAAGAACTTCTCTAGCATAGCAGAATCTTTGACAAACCTCCTGTGAAAGGAACCCAACTCTGATCTCTATGTTCCCTACATCTGGGATGCCTTCTGTCAACAAGCCTTTCAAGAACTCAAGAACTGCCTGACCCATGCACCTATCCTTAGAAACATGGACCCAAACTTGAAGTTCACTATCACTACTGATGCATCCAACTTCGCAATTGGTGCAGTCATCTCTCCAGATGATGGACAAGGATACAGACCCATTGCATTCAAGTTAAGAAAATTGTCCCCTACAGAACAAAAGCTAGCTACTCATGAAAAGGAACTCCTGGCAATCATTCATGCCCTCAAGACCTAGCAATACTACTTAGAAGAAGTTGAATTCGACATGATCACAGATCACAGGTCCCTTCAGTACATCAACATCCAACCAACTCTTTCCCATCAATAAGCCAAGTGGAGTCAGTTGCTTCAGACCTTTACCCTGAATATTATCTACAAGCCTGGCAAAACCTTGGTGGTACCAGACGTGCTTTCAAGAAGGCCTGACCTTGCTGCCATTTTACAAGTCACTGTGGCACCTGAATTCCTTACCCAGATCAAGATGACATATAAATAAGACTCTCTGGTTCTACAAAAGGATACTAAGGAATTCAAAGACAAGTACACCCTCAAGAACAATCTCATGTACTATCAAGACAAGGTCTATATTCCTGCCAACCCTGAACTATAATATAAGATCCTTCATGAACATCATGACTCCCCACTAGCTGGTCACCTTGGAACTGAGAAGATCATCAAGAACATTCAATGAGACTACTATTGGTCCAACATGCTTAAGAAAATTAAGGAGTATGTTCAAAGCTGCAATCTTTGTCAAAGGAACAAGTCAAGTAACCAAACACCCACTAGTCTTCTGCAACTCTTGCCAATTCCAACCAAGAAGTTCAAGTAAGTCACAATGGACTTCATTGTACAACTCCCACAAACAAAATCAGGCTATGATGCCATAGTTGTATTTGTAGACTGCCTGACCAAGATCACTATTGCCGAGCTAACCACAACCAATTCTACTGCCCCCGAAATTGCTAGAATCTTCTTCAAGTCTGTCTTCTGCCAATATGGACTTTCCTGAGTAATTGTCAGTGACTGCGACCCCAAAATTACAAGTTATTTCTGATAAGTGCTCTTCAAGACTCTTAGAACTCAAATCGCTATGTCCACTGCCTTCCACCCTCAAACTAATAGACAAACTGAGTAAATGAATAGAACACTTGAACAAATGCTCAGAAACTATGTGTCTTATGAGCAAGATGATTGGGACCACTATCTGACCTACACTGAGTTTGCCTACAACAACGCAGTTCAATTATCTATTGGTCTTTCCTCTTTTCAGCTACTATATGGTCAAAACCCTAAGACTTCTGCAAGTCTAGTCTCATTCCAGCAATCCAGTCACACACAAATCCCCACTGCTCAGAACCTTATCGATAAAATGGATTCACTTCTCAAGATCATGACCACAAATCTGTAGAAAGCTCAACAACATCAAGCTAAGTATGCAGACAAGAAACATTATGATGTTATCTATACTATTGAGATATGGTTCTACTCAAAGCTGACAACATCAAGGCCCAATCTCAAGTCAATTGCTAGTCAGCCAAATTCCAACCCAAGTACCTTAGACTCTTTAAGATCACTGAGTAAGTCTCTACCAACTCTTATCATCTCAGTCTACTATTAACCATGTGAATACATCCAGTATTTCATGTATTATAACTCAAGGCTTGGAACCAGTCACCACCTTACCCTGGCTGAATCCTGACACCCTCAGCACCAATTATGGTTGAAGATCACATTGAGCATGAAGTTGAGAAAATCTTAGACAAATGAGTCTGATACCATTGCACAGAATATCTAGTCAAGTGGATGGGCTATCCTAAATATAATGCTACCTGGGAACCCACCACCAATCTCAAGAACTCTCAAGACCTCATTCAAGAGTTCGAGCAAAAAGGAACTCATTGACTGCCCATGAGGTTCTCCTCTTAGATAGTAGATGACATACTGTACTGATCAGGTACATTATACATCAGGGCACTCTAAAAGATATAGCATCAGCAACAAGACCTACAGAAGAACTCTGTAAACCCTACAACTAATGAGGTTCAAACCAGTTCTCATCTGATCAAGATGATACTTTGGCCCTCACCTTATATAAGGATGGCCAGTCCTTACCAATGAGCCAATATATTTTATTTGTATTTTTTTTTGGTTTTATTTTTTTGTGTTACCTTCTGAATTTAATGAGGACATTGATTCTTAAGGAGGAGGAGATGTAACATTTTAGCATAGTTTATTTCTTTTCCTTTGTCTTTCTAGTACTTTCTGTAACTTTCCAGCACCTTCTGAATGATTAGAAATCCTTTCTTGGCACTAAGCTACAGCTAGAACATTCTTGTCAATTTCTTTCCAGTCTTAGCTAGTCACAGAACATTGTAGATCTTTATTTATCATCTTTGCCAAGAATCTTCTTCTTGGCATTTCCATGATTACTCAGATCCTTCTGGATTCTTCTTTCATATCTTATATAAATATCCTCTCTGTTCTCTTGAATAAAGCTCAGAATATTTTCTCCCAGAATCCATAAGATCTTCTTGAACTCTTAGTAACTCTTTGAGCTACTTTGAATATCTAGAATTTAGTCACTTCCTCATTTAAGAAACCAGAACCATTACAAAGAGGGTGAGGAGTGGCAGGCAGAGCAAGCTAAAATGGAGATTGAAGAGCTGAAGGCTGCCTCATGGGAGGAGGAGGAGATGAGGATTTAGAGAATGGTGGCAAGACGAGGTAGCAGGGGTTAGAGAAGGGGGAGAGGCCTACAAAGTATCTTACAAGGCTTCTTCGAGCTCACATGGTATGGCAGTGGTGGAAGGGGGTCATTGGGGAAGATGGTGGGATAGTGACTGGGGTGTAAAGTATATTAGAGGTACTTCAGAGGTGTTGGAGTTCTCTGTGAAGTGAGGAGGAGGGAGGGGAGGATGAGTGAGTTATTAAGGAGTACCTGGAGGAATGTACTCCCCTGATAGTAGAGGAGATGGGGGAGCTGACCCATCCCATCTGTGAGGATGAAATCTTGGGGATGTTATTAGTTACAAAGAGTGGGATAGTGCTGGGGGAGGATGGACTGTCATGGGACTTTTGGAAGAGGATGGTAGAGATTGAAGGAGTGCTAGAAGAGATGAAGGAGATGAGTGGGGCTGTGATCGACTCAGGAAAATAGCTAGGAGGCCAGGAGCTGAGACTAATAGTACTTCTGTATAAGGATAAGAGACTGAGAGAATACTGGAAGAATTGGAGACTGATCATGCTATTGGATATAGATAGAAAGTTGATAATGAAGGTACTGTGGTATATCTGCATTCAGTGGTACAACAGGTCCTGGGTGAGGAACAGAGGGGCTTTGTTGGAGGATGGTTGATTAGAGACAGCACAGCCTGGGTGTATGGAATCATTGAAGGGGCAAGGGCCACAGAGGTGGATGGTCAACTGGTCTTTTTGGATCAGGAGAAAGTATATGATAGAGTGTGCTAAGTATGGCTGAGAAGATTCCTGGCAAAAATAGAGATTCCAGAGGAACTGGGCCAGACCATCATATGGATGCTAGCAGGGAGCAAAGCTGCTATTATAGTGAATGGTCATCAAGGAGCTCCATTCACACTGGAGAGAAGAGTGCTGCAGGGGGACCCATTGTCCCCAATCTTGTATGCACTGTTACTGGAGCCACTTCTGGATAGAATTAGAAGACAAGTTGGAGAGTTGACCATGCTGGGAGTGAACTGGAAGGTGGGAGCCTTTGTGGATAATATAGTAGTGGGTTTGGGCTCTGTTCAAGATGTGAGAGAGCTCAAGGAGGCAGTTGGTTAGTATGAGAGGTGTTTGGGACAAAAGCTGAACTGGTATAAGTGTGAGACAATGGTGCTGAGAGATGGTATAGCTAAAGGAGACATTATTGATTCTGTGGTGCCAGCTGGAGAGGCAGTTTGATATCTGGGCATCTTTTTGTCCATATATGGATCAGTGCTGCCAAAGGCCTGGTGGAAAGGGAGGGTATAAATGTGGGGGGACTTACTGAAAAGCTGGAGTGGATGCTATATCTCTCTAGTAGGGCAAGTGATGATTCTGAATGTGTACTAGATGCTGAAGCTCTGGCATCTGATGTATTATTGGAATTTCCCAGCTTGGGTAGTGAAGAGGCTACTTAAGCTGGCAAAGGATTGGATCTGGACAGGCAAGTGAAGTCAGATCAGCTGGGATGTCTTTACTCTACCAATAGGAAAAGGTGGTCTGGGACTGGTGGACTTCCCTAAGAAGTTTCATTGCTTACAAGTATGTTGGCTCTAGAGAGTAGCAGTTCTGCAAGGAGGGGGGTGGGTCCCCCTGATGCAGAAAGTATGAGAGGTGCAGTATGCTTCATGGGGATCCTCTGGTGACCTATTGGAGGTGATTGGGTGTGGCAGTAGTCAGAGGTTGCAGTACTATGGATTCTGGTAGGGAGTGGTAGAGGGTGTATATAGAATTGGTCTTAGATGAGAGGATATCATAGAGAAGGCAGACTGGGGACAAAAGATGTGGCAGTGGCATAAACTGTTGCTGGGAGGGTCCCCAGTAATAGACTTCAATCTAGGAGATAGAGTGGAGAGTCAATGAGGACTGGGGAATGATCTTTGGCCATAGGGGTGGCAAATAGTGGGGATTGGTGAGAAGTGGGATTGGTCAGGCCTATGGGCTTGGGGGGCTGAGGTGAAGAAGTGGATCTCCTACAAGTTCTGGGTAGTTTGATAGAGAGTGATGTGGAGGAATGTGATATTGAATTTTAGATCTGGACATTTAGTAGCAGGAGGGGACTTTTAGTATGAGGATTGCATAGGAGTTGGGCAGTGAGGAGAGTGGTGCAGACTTCTGAATACTGGCTGGGGGAGTGTGAGGTACTGTCTGACTTCTGGGGTGAGGTGGGGTAGCACCTGAGTAGAGAATATAAGAGGGGAGATGGGATGGACTTCAGGTAAGAATAGTCAGAGTAGTGAGAAATGAGTGGCTTACCCTGGGGTGGATTTTAGCAGTGTGGGTAGGATTAGCTGGCCATTGGTTAGTAGTGTTTGAGGAAGGCAGGAAGATGATAGTACAGGAGAAAATGGCGAGATGGAAGTGGTTAATAGATGATGTGCTATCAGGATGGCAGAAGGGATGGGACTTTGAAGAGAGAGGCTATAGAAAATTAGTTGAAGTGATATACTGCAAAAGTGAGGGTAGGGTGAGGGTGGTTGGTAATGAGGTAGTATTTGAGAGAGTGGGGGTAGATGTTTGAGTGAGTATAGGGGTGGGGTAGAGGAGATAGGGTTGGGGCTACCAATGTGATATGAGGACAGTTGAAATGTTTAGATAGCTGAATAGTGATACCTATGGGTAGTAAATGAGGCTATGGTCTATAGAAAAAAGAAAAAAAAAAAGAGAACTGAATGATGTTGAGGATTGGAATGAATGCTTACTATAAGGGGTTTGAGTGAGACTGGGATGGGGGCCAGTAGTGGTAGAGTCTTGCTACTGTTTGGTAGTAAGAGGGTTGTGAGTAGCTTAGATAGAAGAGCTATTGGACAATGAAACTTTGATAGAGACTAAGGTTGATATATTTGGAGAGGACTTCAATATGATTAGAGATATTACAGTAGATCACTCTGATTATGGACTGGGCAGATCTGGCATAGTGCTCTCAATGAATTGAATCAATTAAAATTGAATCAAATTGAGAGTCATTCAAATTAAATCGAATTGGGGATTTTTCAATTTGAATTGAGTTAGAATTAAATCGAATTCAAATTGAATTAAGGGTCCGATTTGAACCCTATTTTTAAAAATGTAATAACTCAACAAATATATATCTAAATTTAATGATCTTTAGCTGGTTAGATTTCTCTTTATAAGAGAAATCTAATAAGCTAAAAATTATTGAATTTGGATATATATTTGTCAAGTTATTAAATTTCTCAAAATAGAGTTTGAATTGAACCTCAAATTGAATTGGACTTCAATTCAAATTGATTCAAATCGAATTGGGTCTCAATTTGATTCAAAGTTTTCGAATCAAATTGAATTTAGGTCCAATTTGATTCAATTTTATTCATTAAGAGCAGAAGTGGTGGGCTGGATAGTTGGAAGAAGATGGAGTGACTGAGTGTCCTGGAAGATATAGAGTGATTGAAGTGAGGGAGCCAAGCAGTATTCATCCATTGAGTAGATGGGCTGGGAATGTGGATTGATTGGATTCTTACAGCTGATTGTCGGGGAGTGGATATTTGGAAAGAACTGGATATAATATAGTACCTCTGGTCAGATCACTGGAAGGTGATAGAGTAAGATATATTTGGGGGAAGTAGAGATAGGCCTGGACATTAGTGACTAAACTGCTCTCTTTTGGAGGACAAGAAGGTGTGGGGATGATAGTACTATGAGGTGGTGGCCAATATTGTGAAATAGTAAGGAGAAGGAATTCCTATAGGGAACTAGTGATTAAAGCTAAAGACTACTGCTCAGGTCTTTTGGGGAGAGATAGAGAGAGTAAAGGGGAGACTTAGAAGAAAAAGGATGGTAAGAGATTCATATCAGCTAGAAGACTTATTACTTGGAATAACTAGTGCCCAAGGAGATGCAGTAGAGAAGGGAGAGAAGTGGAGAGTTATGAGAGTAAGAATGGAAATTGAAGAATTGAAGATGATCTTGTATGAGAAGAAAGAGATGCAAGTTCAAGGAATGGTAGCAAGACTGAGGTGGCAGAGGCTGGAGGATGAGGAAAGACCTATGAAATATCTAACTAGACTTCTCTAAGGCAGATATGGGAGGATATTATAGAAGATGATAGAGTTATGGTGACTGGAGTACAGAGTATTCTGGGGTTACTTCAGAAGAGATGGGGTATCTTGTGGAGTGAGGAGGAGGGAGGAGAAGATGGAGGGACTATTGAGGGATACTTGGAAGAGTAGAGACCCCTAAAGGTAGAGAGGATGGAGGATCTGACAAACCTTATCTGAGAGGAGGAAATCCTAGGGGTGCTGTCAGCTACAAAGAATGAGACAGCTCTAGGAGAAGATGGTCTGCCTTGAGATATTTGGAAGAGGATGGTGGAAATTGAAGAGATGCTTAAGGAGATGAGGAAATATGCAGGGCTATAATTGACTCAGGGAAATAGCTAGGAGGGTAGAAGCTGAGATTAATGGCACTTCTGTATAATAATAAGGAGCAGAGGGAGGACTGGAAGAATTGGAGGCTGATCATACTGTTGGATATAGATTGGAAGTTAATAATGAAGATACTAGTGGCATGTCTACAAACAGTGGTACAATAAGTTCTGGATGAAGAACAGAGAGATTTTATTAGTCAAAGACTGATCAGAGATAGTATAGCCTAAGTATATAGTATTATTGAAGAAGTGAGAACTATAGGGATAGATAGAAGACTGGTCTTTCTGGATCAAGAGAAAGCATATAACAGAGTATATTGAGTGTGGCTGGGCAAGGTCTTGACAAGGATCAGGATCCCAGGGAGACTGAGTCATACTATTATTCAACTGCTGGAGAGGAGTAGGGCTGCTATAATAGTAAATAGTTATTAAGGAGTTCTATTTACATTGAAGCAAGGAGTACTACAAGGGGACCCTCTGTCTCTAATACTATATACTCTGTCACTGGAGCCACTTTTTAAAGGATTAGGCATAGAATTGAAGAATTGACTATATTGGAGATAAACTAGAAAGTGAGTACCTTTGCTGAAGATATAGTGGTTGGTCTGGACTCTATTTAGGATATAAGAGAGCTTAAGAAGGAAGTTGGCTGATACAAACATTGCTCTGGCCAGAAGCTGAAATGGTATAAATATAAGATGATGGTGCTGAGAAATAATATAGTTGGTAGTAATATTATTGGATCAATAGTGTTAGCAGAAGAGACAGTTTGATACTTAGATATCTTCCTATTGGTCTATGGGTTGGTGCTACCAAAGACCTGGTAGAAGGAGAGAGTACAGGTATGAAGAGACCCTTTGAAAGACTGGGGGGGATGGTATATCTCTCTAGCAGAGTGTATGATGATCTTGAATATTTACTGGCTGCTGAAGCTATAGTATCTAGTATACTATTTGGACTTCCTGGCAAAGATAGTGAAGAGGTTACTTAGGCTAGCAAAGGATTAGATCTGGATAGGCTAGTATAGTCAGATCAGTTGAAAGGTACTCTCTCTATCAGTAGAAAGAGGTGGCCTTAGACTGGTGGACTTTCCTAAGAAGCTTCACTATCTTCAAGTATAGTGACTCCAAAGAGTAGTGGTACTGAGAGGGGAGGGGGTGGGTCCCCTTGATACAGAAGGTATGGAAAGTGAGATTCACCCCATAGGGGTCATCTGGAGATCTATTGGACTCCTGGGGAAGAGTATATGAGAGAGGGGCCTTGGATGTACAGAATAGTGATAGAATTAGTAAGTAAGAAGTTGGATGGTATGGATTTTTGACATATAGATAAGAAGATTTAGAGTAATATCTTGGCAGAAGTTGGTATTGTGGAGAAGTCAATGGCAGAATGTTTAGTAGTATTGTTGAAAGGTAAAGGATATAAGGTAGATACTACCTGAGAAGCAGAACTGGAGATAGTAGTATGGAGGATAGTGGTTGACAGGTGAAATACCTGGAATAGAGCAGGGTTGTAGGAGGCAGCATATGAGGACTATCATTTGAAAATGAAGAAGGATATGGTAGTAGTTCAAGAGATCTTAGTGGAGTTAGAGATTAGAGAAATGAGAAAGCTGAGCTGAAAGCTGAGAGAAAGCTGGACTTATCAAGGATGGATCAGGATCTGGAGATTTAGAGCAGAACATTACTTCAAATATTATTTAATATGAATAGTACAACCAATATTTTTTCACTCAATGTCAATAGACTAAGGGAATCAGAGAGATGATGAAACATTTTACATAGCTTAAGAACTTAGAAGCAGATGTATTTCTACTTCAGAATGTAAGATATAAGAATGAGGTGGACAAGTTGCACTAGTTGAGAGAGTGGGAAGAGGTGGCAGAATGAAGAGGAAAGGTTGGGATTCTAATATGGAAGGGTAAAGGGAAACTGCAGAATATTGAGGGTTGGGGAGATTTTTTGCTATAGGGGTTTGGGTGAGGCCAGATTGGTGGCCAGTAGTT
>RQIL01043035.1:0-15280 GCA_003951145.1 Jimgerdemannia lactiflua | reverse complement strand
ACTAAGCTTAGTAAGTATATTAAATTTCTTTATCTTGAATTCTTATCTTCTTAACTTCTAGAGTCAGTATTTTCTTAAGATCAAATATATCAAAAATATATATACATAGTTCTGAATATAATATTTTAAGTATAGTTTACTTCTTTTCTTTATCTTTTCTTAAATATTTCATAATCTTTTAGTACTTTCCAAATACTTAGAAATTCTTTCTTAGTACCAAGCCTTAGCTAGGATATTTTTGTCACTTCTTTTCTAATCTTAGCTAGTTATAGAACTTCATCTTTTAGTATTTCCTTTAATTTCTTAGATCTTTCTGGATTCTTCTTTTAGATTTTATATAAATATCTCCTTTATTCTTATGAATAAAGCTCAGAATATTTTCTCCCAGAACTTACAAGATCTTCCAGAACTCTGAGTAACTCTTTAAGCTACTCAAATACTTCTAGAATAGTCACTTTCTTATTTAGAAACTACTTGGTAGCAGCAGTTGAGTTATATCTTATCTAAATAAGAAATCTTTTAAAATATTAGTCACAATATCATGGATGCTAGTAGTTGGGACAATAACTCTTATAATACCTATATTTAATAGAATGTTATCTACAATCTGCAAAAAAAAGAGGATAAATAACCAATTTATAGCCAGTCAACTGAGTCTATTAAAAGTCTTTTATATACTATATTGGCTCAGATTTTCCAACTTTAAGACTACTTAGACAAAAGGAATAATAAGGCCCCTACTCAGTCTATACATATATTTGGAAATTGGATTTAGGTTCTATGATCAAATATTTATTCTCTCTTAAGAGATGGGAGAAATATTTAGTATAGAGTGCATAGAAGAAACTGGGATAGAACTCAGTAGTGATTGGATCTTATTACTATTTAATAGTCAGGAGTATAAGAATGGAGTGACTTAATGATTTACTAAATAGTGGTGCTTTGGCAGAGACTGAGGTGGATTTGCTAGATAGAGATTTTAATATGGTATAAGATATTTCAGTGTATTGATCAGATAGAGAAGTAGATATATCTGGCTATAGTAGAGGGCTGGAAAAATGAGAAGAGATAGAGTGACCGAGTATATTAAATAATACTGAGAGGGTAAAGTGGGGGGGAGCAGAAGGTTTTCATATATTAGATAGATGGACTGAGGATGAAGATTGATTGGATACTTTTAGCAGATTGCTGGAAGGTGGATATTTAGAAGATATTAGAAGTAATATAGTATCCCTGATTGGATTATTAGAAAATGATTGGCAGAGGAGCAGTGATGGACCAGATCATTAGTGGCTCAACTATACCTTATTGAAGGATAAAAGATTGTGAGAGAAATGGAATAAAGATATAACTTTACTCATTTGCAAATAAAAAAAGAAGGAGCTTCTAGTTGGGGTTCAGTAATTGAAGCTAAAGAATACTATAAGGATATATTGGGGGGAAATGAGAAGGTTGAAGGATAGACTCTATTGATAAAGGGAGATATGGATATCTAAATACTGTGACAGTTGACCCAAAATAGTAGTGAAAATCAGGGGAATAGACATTTGATTGTAGTATCCAACCCAATTCCTAATATAGTATAGCAGTCATTTAACAACTGTTGAAATTCAACAGATATAAATTTTTGACAATTGTTGAAATTCTACAGATGTTGAGAATTAACAGTTGTAAAAACTGACTCACAGGAAACATAGTTATAGCTTAGCCACCTCATAGTTAGCAAAACTGTATAAATATCCCAGCATCTTAGAGTGAATAAACCTCAGATCAAAAGTATTAGTATAAAAAACAAGTATACCGATAAAGGGACTTTTGGGATTACCTCTTTGATACATTTGGCCTCACAGAACTACTGATTCTGGGAGTCAAGAAAACAAGAATTCAAGATAAAGAAATCTGATGTACTTGCTAAGTTTAGCATCTGCTATGTTACAACTTGGTGCCTATTGGCTGGTGATTCAAGATGAATCACTCACTTTCAAGCTGAATAATGAACAACTGCCACAAGAACTCACACAATACAACCAGACAGAATGGATATGAGACCACCCATATTCCATGGATATATCTCCAATAAATCAATCATCACCTTCATTGATGATTTCGAGCAGTATGCTGCTGTTAGGACTTTAACACCAGTATAACAAGTAGCCCTACTCCCTATAAGCCTTCAAGGCCCAGCAAGAACCGCCTTCACCACAGTCAACCATGCAGGAGCTGATGCTCTAGCAACACTGTTGGCTATGAAAACTTGGCTCCGAAATGCCTACTATACTGATGAAATCAAACAAGCCCTCAAGGATCAATTGAACACCATTTGTCAAGGAATGTCTGAAGACCCAAACACATTCTACATAAGGATCTGTCATCAAATAGTCCTTGCTGACTATCCTGATGCAGTTCAAGACCAGGTGCCTAAAAATACCTTTATGAAAGGTATCCACCAAGAAATTGCCCTAGCCATCTGATCCATCTCAATGGCACTGGACTTAATACAGAAAGTTGTCTATGCTCAAAGATACTGAATTGCCAGACACCCACAAGGACACATGATGGAAAGAATAACCAGAGTAAAAATGGAACCAAGGAACACCCACATAGTCCCAACTGCCATAGTCAATCGGAATACTCAACAACAACAACTACTACAATAAGAACCAAGGAAGGCCGATCCAATGGAGGAACTGGCCAAACAGTTTGCAGAAATGACTACACATCTTAGTGATATAGTCAAAGAGTTCAAAAGACAACCAGTGCAGAAGTTTGCTGCCACAAATGAAAGATGATCTATAATGTGCTATAACTGCAAAGAAGAAGACCATTATGCCTCAGAATGCATGGCAGAGAATAAGTGCAAGGCTCAGCCAAGCAATGCAGCTAGGAATTGAGAACAGGCAAATACTATCACCTTCAAGGAAATCGGAGAATCAGAGGAAGAGCAGGAAGAATGGAAAGCTTATCCTGTTACCTCAAGCAAGAAGGACAACTGAGCTGCTCCTTACAAGAAGCCAGTGGGGAGGCCTCCAAAAAAGACTTAAGCATAAATAAAGAGGTCAGAAGTGGCTATCGAAAAAGAGATGCAGCCAAGCGAGGCTGACCAGGACATGGAGCTGGAACAGGATGCCGAGCTGGAACAGGCAGTAGAAGATATCATCTGGAACACCACACCATCAAGTGAGAGAAAGAAGGAGCAGAAGTTGTGCAAGACCAAGACCTTCAAGTATGATATCTTCAAGGATCTCAAAGACCAAAAAGTCAATACAACCTTTGGTCAACTCACAGAAATTCCGACTTTCAGACAACAAATGAGAACATAAATCTCAGATATCAGCAAGGACCAAGGCTGGAGAATAATCAAAGCCAACAACACACAAGAAGACTCAGATGAGGAGAGTGAAGATAATTGGAAAACATCAGCTTATGCTACTTGCCAGATCGAAGACTGAGTCTTTGAAGCCATCATTGATACTGGAGCTGGAGAATGTCTCATTACTAAGAAGGCAGTAGACCATTTGGTTTGGGAAATTGAAGAAACCACCAAATTGGTATTTGTCACAGCTGATAGAACATGAGCAACACCCTTGGGAAAGATCCAGGATGTCCCAATCAAGTTTAGAGAAGCCACCATCCTAGTAGATATCATTGTCACCAATACAACCAACTATGATATCCTCATTGGCAATCAATGGCTTCATAAAGCCAAGGCAATGATTGATCTCAGTGCTCAGAAGATGCAAATTGTCTATTGAGACAGGAAGATCAGAGTTCCCATCAATGTCCACAAAGGAGTCTACCCTGAGATGGAGGAAGAATAAGAGAAAGAGGCCTATATGATCACCACAAGAAAAGGGAAAGGCAAGTAGCTATCAGATGAAGAATGGTATACAAGAATCATAGATGGATATGCCCCACAAGGAAGGTGCTCTCATGGTGAAGGAATGTACTGTGCCCAACACTTGGATCACTGCTATTCCTGCATCATCGAAGTAAAGATGATTACCAACAGGCCAAAAAGGAATCAGGAGAAACCTGAGGATGGACCACCAGAACTATCAGATGATAGTGAAGATAAGGAGGAAGATATCATGGTCAAAATATGAAGAATCCACCCTGATGCAGTCATGCCTCAGTACAAATTGGAAAATGCAGCTGGAATGGATCTATCTACCACCACCCATGCAATCTTCGAACCACAGACCACCACTATCCTCAGAATAGAAATCGAAGTAACCATCCCACCAAACCACATTGGAATCCTCAAGACAAGAAGCAGCTTGGCAAAAAGCGAAATATCTATAGAAGGAGGAGTTATCAACTCAGACTACACAGGAGAAATCCTCCTTCTCGCAAGGAATCACAACCCAACAATTCCATTCGAAGTAAGGAAGAAGGATTGGCTGACACAAATGCTCATCCTACCTGTCCTTAATCCAAGAATCAAAGAAGTCTCTAACATCAGGCAAACAGAGTGAGGAAGAGCTGGATTCGGCTCTATGGGAAGAGAAGTCTTCACAGCAACCAAGATTACTGAACTAGAGCATAAGAAAGAGGAGAGCCAAGACAAACACACCTATATAATCGGAAGAAGATTCTCCCTCAGAAAAGAATTAGCAGATCTCTTGCATACATTAAAAGATGTACTGGCCACAGACTTCAAGGACATCAAGACCAAGGAGCCTCTATTCTATCATGATGTCAATACAGGAAATGCAAAGCCAATCTATCAGAAGGCCCGCCCTATTCTACCAGCATACAGGGAATGGCTCAAGATGGAAATCAAGGAGATGGAGGAATCTGGTATCATTAAAGAGGCTAGTAGCCCCTGGTCATCACTTATTGTTCTAGCACCAAAGAAAGGAAGCTGACTAGGAGAATTCGCACCAAGGCTCTGCACAGACTACTGAAGACTCAATGAAGTTACAGAAAAAGACAGACAACCATTGCCCAATATCGGTGACATCCTCATCATGCTGGAAAATGAAGCACGATTCTACACCACTCTGGATCTATTCTCAGGATTTTATCAAATCAGCCTTACATATGAAGCCAGCAAAAGATCAGCTTTCATCACCCCCAATGGAACTTATGTCTACCTCTGCATGCCCTTTGGAATGTGCAATGCACCAGCAAGTTTTCAGTGAATGATGAATAGTATCTTTAGGGATATTATGGAAAAATAGATGATAGTATACGTGGATGATGTGATCATCTTCAGCTGGACAGCCAAGGAACACTTGGAACATATCAAGAAAATCCTCAGAAGGCTCTGCAAACATGGCCTCTACATCAAGCCCAAAAAATGCAAATTTGGAGAAGAAGAAATTGTATACCTTGGACACATCATCAATCATGAAGGAACACATACTGATCCCACAAAAATCAAAGCAGTAGCAGCATATCCAGTACCCACCAGCATCACTGAAGCCCAAGCCTTTATGGGTCTTGCATTCTACTACAGAAGGTTCATCCAAAGATTCTCCCACATTGCCAGTCCCATTTATGACCTGTTCAGAAAAGAGATCAGATTTCAGTGGATACAACAGCAGCAACTAGTCTTCAATGAACTCAAGACCAGGTTGACCCAAGCCCCAATCCTGAGAAGACCTGACTGAACTCAAGAGTTCATCCTGCAAACGGATGCTAGTACAATGGGACTTGGAGCTGTCCTCACCCAGAAAGAGTCCAAATATGTAGTAGCCTATCTCAGCAGAGGTACCCATGGAGCTGAGCAATCCTACAAATCATACAAGCTGGAATGTCTTGCAGTTATTTGGGCCATAGAAAAGTTCCACTACTACTTGGCTGGAAGACACAATCACCCACTATTCTGGAAGAACAAATGCCAATGCTGATGCCCTCTCATGGATGCCCCGAAGGACCCAATCCTGTTGAGATAACAGGTTTCAACTCAATATAATGCACTCGATATAGATAATTTATGGTGCAGTGGCGTTGGGGTGACATCATCAATAATCACGTAAAAGTGCATAACATTGGGTGATCAATAAAACACCGCTCTTCTCTCTCCATCCTTCCTATTCCTCCTAAGTTCACAACAAAGGTTATGAGCCCCAGTTAGCAGATAATACACACCTCTTTAGTATATGCTACACTACAATGTACGAAGATGTCAAACCCAGGAAGCCCAAGCTCAAGTACTGCGGTGCTAAGCCCGGCAAGTAACACAAGCGGAACAGGTACCGGCGTGGGTACCACAGTCCCTCCGGTGGCAGCTACAACAAGAAGGATGATTCCTGTCTTCGATGGTAAGGATTACGCTATATGGGCGTACCATATGAGGAACCTCTTGAAGGAATGTGGTCTAGAGAACTATTGGAAGCCACAGGCACAAATAACGAGATACGACCCAGCGAAGGATCGCAAGGCATTGAGGGAGATCACGTTCACTCTATCGAATGAGCAAATGAAACTTGTTATGAATGCTATGATGGCAAACGAAGCCTGGGAGACTCTACGCGATCACCATCAACAAGCATCTGTGTCCAACAGATTCCACCTGAAGGGACAATTATTTACTCTACAGATGAAGCCCAAGGAGAGTATTCAAGAATATGCCAACCATGTCAACGATCTGACGAATCAGGAGAACTCACTTTCTACACCGGCAGACCTCATCAGGGAGGAAGACAAGGTCCTGGCTCTTATACGAGGCCTCCCAGATGCATATAACATGGTTGTATCTACTATGCGGGAATCCAATAAGCTTTCGGACTACAAGCTCATTGTCACGAGCCTATTAAACGATGAATCGAGGAAGAACAACGGTGCAAATGAAGAATATGACGAGAAAGCATTTTACGGCACGCATGGTCAAGGCAAAGGAAAGCCAAGTAAAGGACGAGGTCAACGAGATGGTCAATGCACCAAGTTCAGCAGTAAGTGCTTCTACTGTGATAAGCCTGGACATCATGTCCAAGACTGCAATCTAAAGAAGAAAGAAAAGGGAGACCAACATGGTCAGGCAAATGTTGTGGACACCAACAATCAGAGTGGTGACGGGATGTTTTTTGTGGAGGCGGAGAGCTGCCAACATGCAAATATAAGCATGAGCACTAACATGTGCAGCAAAGAAGTTTGGCTTATAGATTCTGGCACAACACAATATATGACGGCGCACTGTGAATGGTTCTCTACGTACGAGAAGTTCAAGCATCCCATACCCATCAAACTAGGCAATAAAAATGTGATCTATGCTCAGGGCAAAGGAAATGTCGAAATACACTTGCACAGAAAAGTCAAAGAATCCTCAGGCACCTTTGCGGATGTACTATATGCTCCAGATATAGGCAAAAATCTCTTCTTGATAGGACGAATGATGGCCCGAGGAGATAAAGGAGTAAACATACGCCTGAATGGAGTAACGGTAATCGATCTAAAGAACAATAAGAAATTAATGTATGTGTTGAAAAGAGGAAATCTTTATGCAATCGACGGCATGCCGAACGGTACATCGGCACACTCCGCAATGACAAACGATACCTGGCGTATATGGCATGAATGGTTAGGACACATCGGCCAGACAAGCTTAGAACGAATGATGAGGAATAGCTCAGTGAAAGAATTGCCGAACTGTACATCTCCGAATTTCTTTTGCAATGACTGTGCAGCGAATAAGGCTTCTCGAAGGTCTTTTCAGGAACGGACGAAACGAGTGAGCGGCATACTCGA
The DNA here is from genome assembly GCA_003951145.1 of Jimgerdemannia lactiflua. Lineage (NCBI taxonomy): Eukaryota > Fungi > Mucoromycota > Endogonomycetes > Endogonales > Endogonaceae > Jimgerdemannia > Jimgerdemannia lactiflua. Next base: position 7,588 of record RQIL01043035.1, on the reverse strand, counting down.
TCTTATACATATGGACATCTGTGGTCCCATGTGTACATCATCACATTCCGGGAAGAAGTATTTCATTACTTTCATAGATGACTACACTCGTAAGGCTCATGTATACTTCCTCTCAGCAAAGAGTGAAGCATTCGAAAAATTCAAAGAATTCAAGGCAAGTGTGGAGAATGATACAAAACGTCAGATAGGGATACTACGCTCAGATAACGGGACAGAATACATAAACAAGTCCTTCAAACAATTCTTAAAAGAGCATAGAATATGACATACTAGAATGGCTCCCTATACTCCACAACAAAACAGCATGGTGGAACGGTTCAATCGAACGATCATCGAGATGGCCCGAACGATGATGAATGCAGCTAGTTTGCCGCAATCCTTCTGGGCCGAAGCATTGAACATGGCGGTATACATATGCAATTGATGCATTTCTCGAACCTTAAGTAAAGAAAGTGATGTACAGTCTAAGGATGATAACCTTATACCTGAAGAACTGTGGAGCAGATCCAAGCCCGACATCTCGCACTTACGGACATTCAGAAGCGAGGCTTACGTATTGGATAAAGGTGGAAATAGAGGAAAATTCGAGTCTAAAGCAGATAAGCATATATTCCTTGGATACGACGGATCAGCGTATAGGTTGTGGAACATGCAAAAGCGCGGTATAGTCATCTCTCACGACGTTCAGTTCAAAGAGAAAGTAAAGGAAATTTGTGTGGAAATTCCTATACCCATAACCAATCCAACGGTGAGTGGAACTATACCAACGGCAAGTGGAACTATGCCAACGGTGAGCATGAAAACTACACCAACAATTCCGGCAACAATGGTACAACCTATGCCAATGAGATCAATGGCGCAAGTACCTACGAGACCCCCTGAATCAAGAATTACAGAGATTGCAAATGATAATGAAGAAGAAGACATTCCTCCGAAGAGTAAGAAAAAGCGCAAGTCTGGGATGGACAATGAAGTCCAAGTGGATCTGGGAAGTTACTGGGACCCACCCAAGTCATCTCGTTGCAAACAACATCACATGAACTATGCCTGTGAATGTGCTTATATAGTAATGACCAGTGAGCCGGCACACTACGACGAAGCCATTCATTCGAGCAATAAAAAGGAGTGGAAAAGGGCTATGGACGAGGAGTATAATTCACTCATCAAGAATGATATGTGGGACTTGGTCCCTCTTCCGGCAAATCAGCAAGCCATAGGATCCCGATGGGTGTATAAAATCAAGCATGATAACAATGGCGGTATAGAGCGTTACAAGGCCCGATTTGTGGCAAAGGGGTATTCACAAGACTTTGGGGTCGACTATGACGAGACCTTTTCCCCGGTATTTAAGCTTACTTCGCTTAGAATACTTCTTGCGATTGGAGCCAAATATGACTATGAGATACATCAAATGGACGTTAAGACAGCCTTTCTAAATGGAGATGTGGATACCGAACTATACATTCTTCAAACACAAGGATATGAACTTTATGACAATGAGAAGAAGTTAGTATGCAGACTACGCAAAGGCCTCTACGGCATAAAACAGGCGGCGAGGCTATGGAATCGAAAGATCAATGATTATCTCATAGAAGAGAATGGGTTCAAATGATGCGAAGCAGACCCATGCATATATACTCGTCATACATCCTCAGGAATGGTATACCTGGGAATTTGGGTTGATGATATCATTCTGGTTGGAACGACAAATGAGATTAACGAAGTAAAGGCGGCACTATGCAAGAAGTTCAAGATGACAGATTTGGGTGACATGTCTTTCCTCTTGGGGATATCCATCATATGTGACAGGAGCGCATGTACTATACACCTAAGCCAAGAAGCCTACATTCAGACAATACTCGAGCGATTCGGCATGAGCGAGTGCAAGCCAGTCGGAATACTGATGGAGATGTCTGTGAGACTAAAGAAGTCTGATACACCTGACAAGAATGACAAAGACATTCCCTATTGACAAGCAGTAGGATCCCTTATGTATCTGATGCTCGGGACGAGATCCAACCTATCATACACAATCAACAAAGTGGCACAATACGCATTGTGCTACGACAACTCGCATTGGATGGCAATCAAACACATATTCAGATACATTAAAGGTACAAAGAGTTATATGCTCAATTTGGGTGATAAAGGAGTTAAAAGATTAAGTGGGAGTACTGTTACTGTAAGCCTTTCCAGCGTGTGTGATGCTGATTGGGCTGGAGACTTGGATGACAGAAGGTCTATGACAGGATACTTCTTCTATCTCGATGATGGTGGAGCCATTTTGTGGCAAACTCGTAAGCAATAATCAGTAGCGACATCATCTACGCAAGCGGAACATCAAGCATTGTCAATGGCGACAAAGGAGGCCATCTGGCTTCGTGAACTACTAAAGGATCTGAGATTCACTCAAGGATCTATGACTATATGACAGGACAACCAATCTACCATTGCTTTGGCAAAGAACCCTATACATCATGCAAGGACCAAGCATATTTATATACAGCACCATTATATACGAGAGTGTGTTGAAAACGAGGCTATATGCCTGCTATACATCCCTACAGAGCAAATGGCAGCAGATTCGCTAACAAAGGCCCTTCCAAAGGCAAAGTTCGATTTTTGTGTACAAGGAATGGGTATAACGACGAGTGGCAAGCAAATGATGGTGAACAATGGGTAAAAATGAGTGTTACAGCAAATATTTGTGACAGAAACCTATAACATTGCTCAGGATTTCCATTTTTCACTACTTCTTTTACCTATTTTCATGCTTATAAGCAGGGAATTTCGACCTTTTTAGGTCATTTAGACAGTATCCCATTGGTAATATTTTGTTTTGCTTAGCTTGGCTTTATCTCGTTGAGCAGGAGTATTGAGATTACAGGTTACAACTTGATATAGCATACTCAATATAGATAATTTGTGGCGCAGTGGCATTGGGGTGACATCATCAATAATCACGTAAAAGTGCATAACATTGGGTGATCAATAAAACACCACTCTTCTCTCTCCATCCTTCCTATTTCTCCTAAGTTCACAACAAATCCCCATACAATTATCATGAATAAGGAGCTGTACTATGAAATCATCAGCTACTTGGGGCAGCGAAAGATACCCCTGCATCTGGAAGAATGGACAAAAACAATTATTAATCAGACATGGAAATAATTCAAAACAGACAGAGAAATACTCAAGAAAGAACAACAATTAGTCATCCCCAAGTATCAGAAGAATCAGGTGATGAAGGAAGTATATGAGCAAGGCCACATAGGAGGAACCAACATACATGACAAAGCAAAAAGAACTATGTAGTGGTCAGGAATGGAAGAAGATATCAGGCAATTTGTCAGGACCTGTAACAAATGCCAGAAGTAGAAACAAGACCAACAGAATCAAGCCCTCGGATCAGCAGACATTGAACCAATATCATTTGCCCACATCACAATGGATGTCATCAGTTCTCTATCCCTGACATTGACAGGCAACCAATATATCATTGTAATCGTAGACCTCTTTACAAAATGGGTAGAGGCTGGGCTCCTCAAGGAAGCCAATACACAATCAATTGCCAATTTCTTACACAGAGAAATCATCTGCCAATTCAAGATCCTGAAGCAAGTTACTACAGACAGAGGAACAGAATTTGTCAACCAGTTCCACAAAATTCTCTACAAAAAGTACAAGATCCAACATATCAAGACCACAGTCTATCATCCATAAGGAAATAGACAGGCAGAATGAACTAATAAAACCTTCAAGAATATCATTGCCAAGATCTGTAATGAATACAGAAACTGGGACCACTATCTTCCAATAGCATTATCCACTCTGCGGGATATATGATCACAAAGCACCCATTTCACACCACAAGAAATGCTATTCAGAGAAGAAAGTTCTAGTGGAAGTTTGTCAGCAAACAATGATGCAATCTGAAAGCATGTGGATATGGAGATATGGAAATTGAATCAAATTAGGAAAAAGGCAGAGAATTATATCATCAAGGCACAGGCACTACAGCAGAACAATGTGGAAAAGACTCACAAGTCCTTAGAGATTATCAAGATAGGAGATGAAGTCCTAGTGTACTGGAACATGGTAGAAGCTTCCTGGTCAAGAAAACTGGAGCCCAAGTGGGAAGGACCTTACCTGGTGCAAGATATAAAAGGGACCACCTTTTGGCTACGAAAGCCTATAGGCACAATCATCCCCACTACCATCCATCGAAACCAGCCCAAGAAGTACTATGGTAACTCAATGTAGCACAGCCACAGCCCTCAAGATTACTAGTGCTGCCCAAAGAGCCATAGAAAGACAGTGGTGCTCAACTGAACCACCAATGATAGAGGAATCCTTTGACAGCATTCAGAGTCTAGTGAATACACACTTATTACAAATCTCATACTTCAAGGCTTATCAGAGTAGAACCAAGTTCCAGAAGTACTTCAAGCTGGGACAATTGCTGAACTCAAAGCCAGAAATAGATAAGGAGAATTGGATTCGGGAGTGCCAGCTTTCTCACACTCAGATTCAGATTGCCACAAGGGTATATCAACTATTCAGGGATGATGAACAAGCCCTAGCCTAGTTCCAAGGAGTACTACAAGGAGATTTCAGCCATGTTAGAAGACAATATTGGGAGAATGTATTAGCGCAGATTGCACAGTACAAGGAAATTTAGATAGTTGAAGCATAGAAGTTTGAGTGAATAGGATGTTTCAGAGATAAATCACCTATTCAGGAGGAAGTTGTGACAGTTGACCCAAAATAGTAGTGAAAATCAGGGGAATAGACATTTGATCATGGTACCCAACCCAATTCCTAATATAGTATAGCAGTCATTTAACAACTGTCGAAATTTGACAGATGTTAATTTTCAACAATCGTTGAAATTCTACAGATGTTGAGGATTAACAGTTGTAAAAACTGACTCACAGGAAACATAGTCATAGCTTAGCCATCTCATAGTTAGCAAAACTGTATAAATATCTCAGTATCTTAGAGTGAATAAACCTCAGATCAAAAGTGTTAGCATAAAGAACAAGTATACTGATAAAGGAACTTTCGGGATTACCTCTTTGACACATTTGGCCTCACAGAACTACTGACTCTGGGAGTCAAGAAGACATGAATTCAAGATAAAGAAATCTGATGTACTTGCTAAGTTTATGTAGCATCTGCTACGTTACAATACTTAGAATAATTATTACTACAGTTTTTGAGTCTATAGGAGAAGGAAGTAGAATATCAAAAGAGTAAAGATAGATATTATTGAACTTTAGAGAGTAATATTTAGAATATAGTGATAAGTAGGAGCTAGAGGAGAGTGAGAGACTAACCAAGTATCTTTCTAGACTACTATGAGTAAGGAGGATATAATAGTAATAGAAAGGAGTTATTAGAGAGGATGGTGCTTTGGTATTAGAAGTTCAGGGGATCTTAAGCTTGCTGAAGAGTTAATGGGAGTTACTGTAGAGTAAGGAGAAAGGAGGAGAGGATAGTAAGATTATTGTAATATTTCTAGAAAACTGGTGTCTCCTACTAGTGAAGAGTCTTGAGAACTTGGAACAGCTAGTTAGAGAGAAGGAAATTTTGAGTATTCTCTCTACCATAAAGAGTGGTATAACCCTAGGATAGAATGAGCTATCTTGAAGCTTCTGGAAGAAAATAGTAAAGGTTGACTGATTGGCTTACTGATTTGAGATGGCCTATTACTTTCTTTCTTTTCTCTATAAGATAGACTATCTCTCTGTATTCAATCTTAGTTAGATAAAGATCTAGGTCACTATACATATTTATTACTATCACTTTATTCATAGTCCTTGACTAGATGAGCTTCAGTTCTCTTATTGTAGATATTCTTTTGACTTAGTGATTCAGAATTTCTTAGATTGCTTTAGTTTATATTAGTGCTTTCAAATAAATTAAATCAATTTGAATTGAATCAAATTGGAGATTTTTTAATTTGAATAAAGTTCAAATCAAATTAAATTCAAATCAAATTGAGAGTTCAAATCAAATTTCAAATTAAATTGGATCTTTGATTTGATTCAAATTGAATTAAATTGGATTTTTGATTTAATTCAATTTATTGAGAGTACTAGTTGATATATATATTTAGAGATATAATGTCCTTTCTATCTACATCTGTAATATTAAACTAATACTCTATTTCTTAGAGAATAATTTCACTGATAATCCTAATTTTCATATAGTGGATAACTTAACTGGAAATTCTGATTTTCACCTAATAGATGGCTTGGCTGGAAATTTCAATTTTTGTATATAGTGAGCTTTTAAATTTGCCCAACCAGTTTGTCTACTTTCAAATTGAGATCTTGTATTCTTTGGTATATTTCTTCTTTTTTATTTCTTCTTGAAGAATTTCTTATAGAGTTTTATCAAAAGATCATTCTTATCTTCTCTTTTATTATCAGTCTAAGTGGCTTCTTGCTTGATATTAAAGTATCCTTAAACTGCATCTACTTGCTCTTCAGGCTTTCTAATATTTAGAGTTTAGATATTATGACAGACCATGAAAACATATGACACAAACAAGCCAGATGACATGAATAGCCAGATGATGTGAACAAGCCAGATGACATGAACAGCCAGATGACATGAACAGCCAGATGACACGAACAAACCAGATGATATGAACACTTAGCATAGTAACCACCACAGCAACCATAGCTGCGGAAATTGTATAAATAACTAGATAACCAAAGAAGGGAATAATGTGGATAGTGGCTATCTACTGGACAGTGGCTGTCCACCCAAACACATCATAAATAGCACTCTATAATTAGCCAGATAGCAACTAGGTAGCAACCATAATGTATAAAATACCCCAGAGACAAGAGTAAATAAACCTCATCACTCTCTCTCTGGTAACATTCATATTACACAAATTCCCACACACACTTTTGACACACTTTTCATCGTTTTATTGAGAAAGCTCTTAAGGCGATGGTGACCAAGCAAGGCATGGGCAAGCATACTGGTGTGGGGGATGGGTCAGCCTTCAAATGGCAGTATGGCAAGGGAGGGATAGGGCTGGGGCCAGGATACTTTGGACCGTTGACTGGTGGAGGAGTGGGAGGGGGGCAGGAGTTGAGCAAGAGGGCTGGAGGTGGTGGAGTGGTGAGCTTCACAGCAGCGGTCAAGGGTGGAGGAGGAGGAGGAGGAGCTGAGAAATGGAAGACAGTGGGGAAGGGAAAGGGGAAGTTGGGAAGTGTTGGAGGTACGCTCTCTGGAGGAGGGAAGGTGGGGGCTGGGGGAGGTGTGACTGGCAGAGTAGGTGGGACTGCTGATGGAGGGGTGACGGCTAATCTGGAAAAAAATCCAGATGTGACTGCTGATGGTGACAAGTGGAGCCAGGGGGGATCAGGGCCAGTGCACCAGAGCGATCTCTCAGATGGTGTGACGGGCCTGGTGGTGGTACCGTTACTCAAGAAGTCAATCTCCGAATTCGCAGTCACAGTGAGCTTCCGGGGCCTAGCGGTGATGGCAAAGATGGTTTTGGGACTTCTGGGGAAGCAGCTGGTGGATGTGGCATCAGTGAAGTTCCTGAAAGGACTGGAGGGAG
>RQIL01043024.1:0-15281 GCA_003951145.1 Jimgerdemannia lactiflua | reverse complement strand
CTCCTTGGGAAGGACCGACCCATACACCGAGAGATAAATCCCCAAGTACCGCACTGCCTCCCCAGGGGGGACAATTGTTCCAATAATGTCCCCTCCCACCAGTCCATTCCCCAAGACCATTGTTTCACACTTATGCCAGTTCAGCTTCTGCCCAGAACACTGCTCATACCATCCTACAGCCTCCTTAAGCTCCCTGACATCTGCAACGGTGCCTAGGCCCACCACCATATCATCAGCAAAGGCTACCACTTTCCAGTTCACCCCTAGTACCATCAGCCCTTCGACTCTCCTTCTGACTCTATCCAACAAAGGCTCTAGGGACAGAGCATACAGAATGGGGGACAGGGGGTCTCCTTGGGGAACTCCCCGCCCAAGGGGGAAGGCCACCCCTCTGTGACCATTCACCATGATCGCTGCCTGGCTCTCCTCCAGAAGGTGGACAATTGCATTTCCCAACATCTCTGGAATCCCAATCCTCTCCAGCACCTTCCGCAGCCAAACCCATCGCACCCTATCATATGCCTTCTCCTGATCCAAGAAAACCAACCTGCCATCCACTCCTGCAGCTCGTGCCCCCTCAATAACTCCATGTACCTACGCCATGCCATCTCTAATCAATCATCCCCCCACAAAGCCCCGCTGCTCCTCCCCCAATACCTGTTGGGCCACCACCTGCAGCCTAGCCACCAGCACCTTCGTGACCAACTTTCTGTCCATATCCAGGAGCATGATTGGTCACCAATTCTTCCAGTCCTCTCTCTGCCCCTTATCCTTGAAGAGGAGTGCCACCAACCCCAACTTTTGACTGCCCAGCCAAAACCCAGACTCAATCACCTCATCACACATATCCCTCATTTCCTGTCGCACCTCCTCCACCTTCACCATTTTCTTCCAGAAGTCCCATGGCAGCCCATTCTCCCCAGGGGCAGTCCCTGACTTGGTAGCCGCCAGAACCTGCAGAATCTCCTCCTCTCTCACCGGTCTCGATAGTTCCCCAAGCCCCTCCACCTCCGGGGGGCACCAGTCCTCTAAGCACTCAGCAATGGCCTCACCATCTGCTCCTCCCTCTTCCTCGCTCCAAAACTTCCCCCAACAGAGTTACTCCATCAACTACCATAGGCTCAAGATGGCACTTTTCACTCTTCTGATTAATCAATATTTTTGAGAGAGCTGTATAGTTTTCATATATATAGACAACACAACCACATAGATATTCATCAACAAATAACAGGGCTCAATTCCCCACCTAAGCAACATTGCTATCTGAGTATAATACATTTACATAATGAGAAAGATCTGTCTCATTACTGAATATCTCTCTGGAATAGAAAATATATAGATAGATTGTCACAGTCACTCCTGCCCAGATCCTGATGATTGGCAACTTCAATCTTCTCTGTTTCAACTTCTCCATTAGTGGGGCCCTCTTTATCCAAACCTGTTTGCCATAAGGAGAACCACCCAGACCTCTCTTTTCTATAGCTGTAGGTCGATTCTAATATACTGGAGACCAATGTCTTTCTATATACTTAGCTGGCATCTGAGTTATATGCCAACCCCCCCAAGATCTTCCTCAACTGCACTCTTTACAAGATCAAGATGGATAGGTGCAACTGCTTCATCCTCATTATGCTGTTTTGGAAGTATCAGAGTTGGTGACCAGAACTCCTTCATATGGCATCTGTACTACCAATCTTTCTTCTCCATTATCTTTTAGTAGCAATGACTGAGATAATGACTCAGTTAATAAGATAGAATGCTCTGGTATAGAGAGTCAGTAGTATACTCTGGATACTATCTCCCTGGTGTCACAGGCTTACTGACTTATTCATGCAAGCATCTGGTTATTATTCTGCAAGAACTATGAGTCTGCATTCCAGCACTATATCTGTTAATACCATAGACATAATTTCAATCCCCTATATATTGTGGCATACATTTTGGATAGCTATAAGCTTCAAGCATGGCTCAATGTGCCACTTGGTGAAGCACGGATGATATGTATGTCGAGATAAAGGGATCCCTAAGTGGATAGTCATGTGATCAGCTCGTTCGAAATGTCAGTAAAAGGGTCAGTGGTTGAAAACGGTGGCTCAGTTGTTTAGCAGATAATAAATGAATATACAGGTCATGCGTGACGGTTGGTAATTCTCTTTGTGGCGCAGTACAGATAAAGAAAACGGAGATCGACAGCTCGCTCATCCATCTGACTTATTAACTTGAAGACATTGGGTGAATTCCTAAGCTAAGTATCCTTGGGTTCCTTGACTGGGTCTTGTTCTTGAATCTTGGGAATGCATGGGTCCGAATGAGCAATTCGAATTGGCAGTCAGTCCTAATGCATGGGATCTTGGTGATGGTTTCCTGGCAGTCTTTCATATCATAATGGCGGCAAAAGTAACTTGACTGACTTGAATCTCGGGTGCAGTTTCCTTAACTTGGTGGTGGTAAGAGTAATTCTTTAACTCAAACTTTGTTATCTTGTTCTCAGAATTCTGGTTTCTTGGTGGTGGTCAGTCTTGAATATCCGTAGCGGTCGATATTCTGGCGGTTTCCTTTTCATGGCGGCGGTCTTGAACAAGAGTTATCCTTGGCTCTTGGAGTCTTTCCCAAAGTTTCTCAAAAACTTAAGTTGGTTTATCTTACACTAGACTTCTTGTCATTCAGATAAAAGCCAATTGCCTAAGGTTTATTCACTCTAAGAATATGGGTTATTTATACAAGTTTGCTAGCTATGGGTGTGGCTAAGGTATACTACATCGTGGCGAACATTTACTATGTTATTGGCTTGCCGGTGGCGAAGGCTTCGGTGGTTAAACTATTGGCTTGCCGGCGGCGGGGACTTCAGTGATATATGTCATTGGTTTGCTGGTGGCAAGGAGGGTTGTACTAGGAGTTATGTCATGAGGGTTAGGGTCTTGTGCTGCTGACAAGAAATGTTTGGGGGTGGCTATCTATTATGGGGAGTTATTTGAAAGTGCAGATCTGTACTTTAAAGGGTATAGTACCCTTTGTCAGTGGCAAACAAATCATCTTGCTGGATTGTGACTTCATCATTCCGCTCTTCGAAAGGGGGAAGTGCTGGCCAAGAGGTGAGGGGATAGAATAGTGGCCAATTGTCTTCAACAACATTCTCCAATCCTTGAACAGCTTGGATGCAGACAGAGGATTGGTAAACTCTCTGCTGCTCTTCTTCTTCCTCAGAGGACTTGTTGGTTTCAGTGTCAGATGGGGCTGCTTCGAGAGTGAGGTCTTGGGGTTCTTCAACTTCCTCCTCTTCAAAGGTAGGGACTTCTTGAGCTTCTTCTTGATTCAGCTCCCAAATAATGTGGTGCAAATTGAGGTTAACAGGGTGGTGGGTAGCAGGAATCGCTCCAGCAGGTTCTTCCATAGTAATGGGTGGTCCTTCGAATATCTCCATGAGGCTCATGAGGTGACCTTGGTGGTTGTCCCAGGGGGGGGTAGTATGGAAACCTGGCAAAGTGGGTTCGGTTTGTTGGCTTCCCACTGTGACACAGTTGCTTCCAATGTAATCAGCTACTTCAGATTCCACCCAGTTGACTTCTTCGGTGGTGAGGCGGACAATATTCCTAGCAGTAACTCCTTATATGTACATGATGGCCCAGGTAACATGGCAGAAGATTTGGTGGATACGGAGGGCTCTCTTGATAAGCTGGCTGGTAGTTAACAATTCGGTGGCAAAGTCTTCTCTGTCATTTTCTTAGGGCTCTTTGCGGAGGTGGTGGCCAATCTCGTATTCATGCCAGAGAGTCATCTGGTCAGTTGTGTCCTTGAGCTGCTGAGTCATGATGTACCAGTAGTTGATAAAGTGTCCAAGGTCTTCGGTATAGAAGTTTAGATGGTCTGTAGTATCCAGGCACCAGATAGCCTGCTTGATGGCATCGAAGACAATGGTCTTGAGACTTGGCAAGAGGTAGAGCGGTGAGAGGTCTGGTTGGAATGGCGGGTGGGAGGCATTGCATGTAGAGTACTTGTTCTTTGGTGGCGGTTCTTGAGACTGAGGCTGGGTCCTTTAAATAACGTGGTCTTCATTTTGGCTCGGATTATCTTGTCTCTTTTTGGTGCGATCACTTGACGGTTTTAGCTGGTCATGGGTTGTCATGCCATAATGTCATCTGATCCTAGTAGTCGCAGAGTACTCCGAATTCGGACATGGTCAATTGTAGACATCACATCTGCTCCTTGCAAATTAGAGCCATTCTCAGTGGTGGGGGTTACACAGAGTTGGGGGTCTTAACTGCAGAGGTGGACAGAATACTGGCGCATTTGTGAGGACTGGCCATCCTTGTCTAAGGCAAGGGCTCCCATAGTCGCTGCTGGGGGTTCAAACCTCTCGGAAATGGTTTTTCCTGTAATCCGAGGCAATTTCTAGTAGCGACATCTATTACGCTGATGGGCTTGAGTAGTGAACCAATGCAATCAGCTTCTTGGGTTCAACTGAAGTATCCATCATTCTTCATCAGACGTGACACAGATGAAGTGAGGGAAGTTGTTCAAATGCCTTTTGCTTCCCTGGAGTAGTAGAGCCTTATGCGGTTGCGGTGTATCCTGGTCTTGAGTAAAACTCCATCCATGGTCTTGAGTTGGTAGGTGTAATTCGTAAAAATTTCGTGAATGAGATATGGTCCTTCCTATTTTGGCTCGAGCTTTGCACTCCAGTTTCCTTCTCTGATGGTACAGTATATCAGAACTTGCTGTCTGATAAGCAGGGGGTCCAAATCGGCCTTGTGGTCATAGTACTTCTTTTGTCATTCTTGTGCTTTGGCGATAAATCCTCATACTTATTGGCATACTTCGTGTAACTGGGTGATCTCTTCTGTGACTCGTCTCGTCAAATCTGGCTGGACTGGTTCAGCAGGATCTTGTGCTTCTCGGCCATACACTAGATAGAAAGGGGTCTGTTGAGTAGCAGCTGCCTTGGAGGTATGGATGCTAAATAGATTTGCTGGCAGATAGATGTCCCAGTTTAGTTGATCTCCGGTCCTGCTGAGACCTCGTTTGATTGTCTGGTTCATGCATTCTGTGATTCCATTCGCCTGGGGATAGTATGGCATTGTTGGTCATAGCTTGATCTTGAAGCTGCTTGCAAAGGTCTTCATGGCTTTATTGACAAACTTGCAGCCTTGGTCTGTGATAATTTCTTTGAGGACACCATGGCAGCTGAAGACTTCATCATACAGGATCCCATTAATTGTCTTGGTATCAGCGGTTTCAATGGCAAAGGCTTCTGGCCATTTCGTCAGGTGGTCTTTGATGGTGAGGATGTAGCGTCTTCTTCAGCTGGTTACTGGCAGGGGTCCAATGATGTCTATTCTCAGTCTTTGAAAGGCTCCAGCTGGTGCTGCAATTGGCATTAATGGCTCTCAATCAGTGGGTTTCTGTCGGTATCTTTGGTAGGTATCACATAGTTGGATGTGTGCTGAAATTTGTTTTCTCATCTTGGGCCACCAGTATCGCTTTTTGATTCTTGCAATAGTGGCGCCAATTCCTTGATATGCATTCTGGTCATGATTTTTTGTTAGGATTTTTGGTACTTCATCTTCTCTTGGGACTCGGGTGTATTGATCTCCTTCTACTCTCCAAAGTTTACCATCACCTTCTTGAAATTTCTTGAGGTTCCTTTGGATGAACAGCTTGTGGGCAGGCTGAATTCCTTTCTTGAAGCTCCTATGGTGCAGGCTCCAGGTGAGGGCAAGGCGTGGATCTTGGTTCATTTGGGCGAGCGGGAAGTAGCCTCCTCTCGTGGGGACTCCTTCCCTTCTTGTTGAGTTCGGGGAATTCTTGACTTGGTATCGACATTGGAATTCTTGGTACCTTTCTTGTAGATGATGGTGAACTGGTATTCATGTAAGGACATCATCCATCTTGCAAAGATTCCTGAGGGCTCTGTTTTCTTGAACAACCATTGTAGGGCTTGATGGTCCATAATGAGGGCGAATCTCTTTTCCAAGAGATAGTGGCGGAAGTGGTCTACTGCCCATACCACTGCTAGGCATTCCAACTTGGTGGCTCTGTAGTTTGCCTGTGATTCGTTTTTGGCCTTGCTAGCATATTCGATAACATGCTCTCTCTTGTGGTCATCTGGCTGTGACAGGATTGATCCAAGTCCTAGGGCTGAGGCATCAGTTGCCAAGATGAAGGGTTTGTTGAAATCTGGTTGCACCAGAACTGGGGCTTCAGTGAGGGCCTTCTTGAGTAGATCAAAAGACTTTTGCTGGTCTTCCTTCCAGTAGAATGGCTGGTCCTTCTTGGAGATGTCTCTGAGAGATGCTGCCTTGTCTGAGAATCTTGAGATAAATCGCCGATAGTAGGATACTAACATGAGGAAGGATAGGGTCTCCTTGGTTGAGGTGGAGGTCAGGTAGTTCTTTACTTTCTCCACCTTGTGGGGGTCAGCATGCGTGCCTTGAGCTGAGACAACATATCCTAGATATTCGACTTGGTGTTTTCCAAAGAAACACTTCTTGGCGTTGAGTCTGAGTCCTGACCTTTGGATGGTGTTAAATACTTCGCGGAGGTCTTGCAAATGCTGCTCGAATGTCTCAGAGTAGATGATTACATCATCTATGTAGACTAGCACATTTCTCCTGATGAGGTCTTGGTAGACATGGTTCATCATTCATTGGAATGAGGCTGGGGCATTGCAGAGTCCAAATGGCATTCAAAGGTATTCGTACTGTCCTCGTCTGGTGATGAAGGCCATCTTGCTGATATCTTCCTGGGCAATGGGGATCACTTGGAATCCTTGGAACTGGTTGGTGGTGGTCATGTACTTGGCCTTTCTGAGGGCATTGAGGAGGTCATCGATTCTTGGCAGTTGGTAGGCATCTTCTGTTGTGACCTTGTTGAGTTTTCTGAAATCCACGACTAGTCTCCATCCTCCTTTCTTTGGCACAATAATTGCTGGAGAAGCCCAGGGGCTTGATGACGGTCTGATAACTCCGTTTCGTAGCATTTCATCTATGTGTTGTTGTTCGAATTCGATCAAGTGGTGTGGTGTTTGGTAAGGGTGTTGTCGGATTGGTTTCACGTCTCCAGTATGTATAGGGTGCTCTCCGTATTGGTACGGTGGGAAGTTATTGTATGTGGTGGTAAATATATCCTTGTATTCTTCTATCAACTTCTGTATCTGCTGTTGCTGGTCCTTGGTTAGAGTTGCCTTGATGTCGACGGCTTTGATTGCTGAGCTCGCTGAGTCTTCCTCCCTGGTACCATCAGTCTCACTGCAGAGGGTTTGCCATTTCCCAAAAACTCATAGACTTCTTCTTCGTAGGTGTCTCTCAGTGGTTCGAAATATCCCAGTATTGTTCCTTTGGGAATGGTGATCACCTCAAAGTCCATGTTTCGGATAGGGATATGGATTGGCGACATCTGGTCATGAATTCGTTCCTCGGCCAGGAGCAGGTGATACTTCTCTCGAAGCTCTATCAACAGTTTGAAAATCAGGTTGTCAGCTTCTACTGGGAGGTGCATGTCAAGGCCTCATTGCTGATATGGCTGCAGGATGATTTCCTCTCTTGCTCGGATAGGGCAGTAGATGTGGGGCCTCATTTGCCTGAACTGGGCAACTCTTGCTATATGGACATCGATAGGCCTGTGGGTCCCTGTTGGTGCTTCCGAATCCTCCTCATCCTCTCTCTGTACTGTCCAGCTGCTTTACCTCTTGAATGGTAGGCTGTGAGGTCTTGAGGAAAAGGATCTGACAGATGGCCTTCAGGGGGTTGAAGCATTGGTGATTCCTTCCATGATTGCGAATAATGACCTTCAGAGATTCTCGGTAGTCTTGGTCAATATCACCTCCCTCGATGGTGATTCCCTCGGCTGCCAAAGATGATCTTGATGCTAGTTGTCCATAGAGTCCTGGCAGGATAGCGAGTGCAATTTGAAGATCAAAGGTCTTGGTGCTTTTAGGTCGGATTGTTGTTTGATATGAGAGACAGAGATCATATCCAACTGATCCTTTGGTTTGTGCAAGGGGAGGCTGTGCCTATGGTGAGAGTAGCTTGACTTGAACAACTGGATGGGTCTTGAGGAAAGGTTCTCCAGCGGCTGTGATCGCGGGTGAGAACTCCATTCGTTCTGGCTTGAAGAACGGCCAATGCACTCCTGTCTTCAGGTTTCTCGTATAGTTGAACCCGGTCTATCCGAAGGGGTCCAGGGCTTCCATGAGGGTGAATCTGAGGTTGACTCCTTCTTTTCCTTGGTGTGGGCAGCAGTACCAGCGGATGATAGCGAGAACTTCCAGAGGTAGGTCCCAAATAGTGGTCTTGCTTTTGGCTTCACAGTCTCCTTCGTGGTCAATCTTCTTGCACTTCCAGCAGGTCCAGCGAATTTGAGGTTCTTGTAAGGTGGGATCCTTTCTCTTGACTCGACTTCTGTGAACATCTTCGCTGAGGTGAACATTTCGATGTTCGCACCAGTAGCAGGTAAAAGTCTTCCCACAATCACAGTGCCCCTTCTTGACAAAGCCTTCATTTCGTTTTTTGACTTCCTTGCTGGGAGGGTACCTCTTCCAGTACTTGTCATAGGTTGGCAGTGTGACTTGAAGGGCATGGGTGATGGTGTAGGAGCTGTTGCTGTCCCTTTCAATGGTGAGAGTCTCCACAGGTTGGCAGGAGAGAACCTTTTGCTGTTCTTGGTAAGTCTTCTTGAAGGTTTTTGGGGTTGGAGGCTGAACTCAGCTATGGACTGGTGCTTGTTTCATTTCATCTTTATCGATAATTGTTGGCATCGGAATCTTCTTGAGATCTAGAACTTGGCAGGCGTTGCAGTTATCCCTTGGTGAATAGAAGTGTTTGAAATGCTCGTACATGCCTAGGTGGAAGGCTCGTGAAATTCGGTTTTCTATGAGTGGAGGTGGTGGTTGCGAAGATGGTCCCACAAAATCAAGTGCTGCTCTTTCATTGTTGGCTCTGTCGATACTTTCAACTAGGCCTTCGATGTCAATGACTCCAACAAAGGGTTCTTCTGGCTCCCTATCTTGATCTCTAGGGGCATCGAAGTCACTTCCCATTTCTTGCAGGAAATTTGCTTCACTCTCATCTTCATCCTCAGTAGTGGTAGGTGTGTCGCCATGTCCATGCCATTCTGTCTCGGGGGCTGAACTTGCTTTTCTCAATGATGCTCTCGACTCAATGGGTACCTTGTGCTTTAGTCCATGAATGGTGAAGACTAGGAGCTGTTTTCTGATATCCACATTGGCTCCAACTCAGTGCATCCAATCCGTTCCCAAGATCAGGTCATAAGTGGTCGTGGGGGTCACAATGGCTTGAGGTACATTGAGGCAGGCTTTCCCAACTTGAATGGAGATGTCTCATACAAGTCCAAGGAGGGTAGATGCTGATCCATCTGCCATGATGACTCTTGCTTTGGTTCCTTCATCAATTCCCCAACCAATTCTCTCCAATATCCTTTGAGTGATGATACAGACTGCTGCTCCAGTGTCAATGAGAATTCGGGCATTTTCTCCATGCACTTTTCCACTCGCAAGTCTGGTGGATTGGTGATCATGTCGTCGGCTTTCATGCACTGTGTGAATAGTGCTGGGTTCTTGTGTATGTGGTCCTTGGACAGGAAGTCTCTTGGTATCTTCCTTGGCTTCCTTCAGGAATTTTCGCCTAACTTCTGGGGCATTCTTGAAGACTTGCTCGATGGTGAGGCCTGCATTCTGTTGACAGATCTGGTCCCAAAGTGAGGCTGCTGCATGAGGTTTGCTGCTCCTTCGGTGTTTGGTTCCTTGAGGGCAAGGTCTCTCATTCCTAATGGGCATCTTGTCTGCTGAGGACTCCACACTCATATGCTCATCTTCTTCAAGGTCAGGCAGGGAAGTAGTCCTTGATGCTCTTGATGGTCCAGCCTCGGGCTCAGAGGTGTCTCTTCTGACTCGCTTGTCATTTTCTAGTGGGGTGTCCGAGGAGGAATGGGCATGTCTTGGGTGCTTGCCTGTAGATACAGTTACTGGCAGCAGTGGGGGTGGGATCCTTGGTGGTCTTCCTCGCTCTCTGGTCTATGCGGGGGCAGTATCCCAAGTTACCTTGGATGGGAAGGCTTCATAGTACAGATAGGCATCATCTTGTCTGTGAAGCCAGGCTGCTTCTTCTTCCATTTCTCATGTCTCTTCATCCATCTGAATGAGGTTGACATTTCTGTTATTGGACTGAGTAGCTTGCTTCCTTGGGCAGTGCCTCTGGATGTGGCCTTGATTTCTGCAGTAGAAACAGGTAGGGGCATAGGGACCAGTTGTAGCTGAGCCTACAGTTGCAGCTGGTGGTGCCTGGGAAGAGCTCCTGTTGTCTTGTTGTCGATAGTCTGGCCAGTTGTCATGATGGTAATCTTGCTGCCTTCCTCCTTGGTTCTTCAGCTGTGCCACTGCGATGGCTAGGTCCTTCATTTGTTTTGTGAGCATGGTCATTGGGTCTTCTTGTGCTCTTGGCGGCTGCTGCTGTTGTGGTTGACTGAATTGGGCTGAGGCCGAAGGTGCAGGTCTGCTCTCATAGTTGGCCAACCAGGCTCTAAGGAATGCATTCTCTTGTTCTGCTGTGGTAGATCCTCGAGATCTTGGAGGTTCGGCTCTAGCTGGCTCACGGTGGTCTTGCTGGGCTGGTCTGGAATCTGCTTCCCAACATCCTTGCACTCCAGCAACTTGCTGCTCAATACTCCGATAACCCATCCTAATGACTTGCCTTCTGAGTTCCGGGTATAGGCCATTGAGGAAGATAGTGGATGCCAATGCCAGTTGGACTGCAGGCTGCAGGTTTGCCTTGATCATTTGCGCTTGGATCCAATGGTAGAAACTCTTCGGGGTTTCATTGACAGCTTGGGTCATATAGGTCAAGGCTTCTTGTGCCTCTTGTTGGCATTCAAGGCCATTGAACTGGACATGGAGCAAGTCTTTGTGGATGGTATATCTTTGCACATGGTTTCCATTCACTGCGAGGTGAGTAAGTTGTTCTGCCCTGAAGATTTCTACTCCATTATGTTTGGCTTGGTTGTATCTCTGAAGGGCCTGGCCTCTCAAAAGTGATGTCACAATGCTGAGTTTCCTGTCTGCATCCCATCACTTGGCAGCTGCTTGTGCTTAGATTTCTCCAATAAACTCCTCGATATCTTCATCATCTGCACCATAGAATTTCTGTAAGTAGCTCATATCTGGCTCGCCTTCACTGTTCTCACTGTCTGATGCTGGTTCAGGGGTAGCGTTCCTTGATGGTCCTTGTGGGGGAGGGGAAGGTGCTTGATGTACAGGGGGTACAGGCAGAGGGTGGTAGCTTGGTGGTGTGGGAGATCTGGGTCTGCTGAATAAGGCCGGGGTGTAGGTCCTTGAAGGTGCTGATCTCCTAAGTAACTGGTAGTGGCTATCAGATGCTGAGGCTCTGAGAGAAGCATCGTTCCTTGTCTCTTGTAGATACTAGTGGGGTGTGAGTGACCAAGGTGCGGTGGTCCGGGTAATTGAAGGACCTAGGGGGCTGATATAACTGATGTTGAACTCATCTGCCCCTTGCAGCTGTGAAGTAGTGGGGTCTGGTTCACCTTGCTGGTAGCTGCCTGTATAGTAGTGTGGATCGAACTCGTTTTCTGAGTATGAATGATAGTCTTCTTCTCCTTCGCTAAAGGGGTGGCTCGATTGACAGCTGTGGTGATGAAATCACTCCAGTCAGAGTTCTTCCTATAGATTCGGGTCTGATACTCTTCAGGGAGGTCTTCTTCTAGGTCTTGAAGCTAAAGGAGTTCTGGTTGTTCTCTGAGTTGTCTTCTCTCCCTGGAGGTCAAGCTGTAGTCTGGGTCACTTCTGTCCTCAGATTCAGTCTTCTGGCTACTGTTTCTGAGTAGGGTCTTGGCTGCTGTCCTGACAATGGTGTGGGCCTTCTTTTCCGCTGAAGAGGGCTGTCTCGGAACTTGTTGCTGGCTGCTAGGTTCTCCTGGAGTCTCCAATGTAGATGACTACTGGGTTCTTGAGCCAAAAGGTCAAGTCTTTAGAAAACTATTCCCAGTTGAGCCCCCAAAATGTGGCATGCATTTTGTATAGCTATAAGCTTCAAGCATGGCTAAATGTGCCACTTGGTGAAGCACAGTTGATATGTATGTTGAGATAAAGGGATCTCCAAGTGGATAGTCATGTGATCGGCTCATTCGAAATGTCAGTAAAAGGGTCAGTGGTTGATAACGGTGGCTCAGTTGTTTAGCGGATAATAAATGAATATATGGGTCATACGTGACAGTTGGTAATTCTCTTCATGGCACAGTACAGGTAAAGAAAAAGGAGGTCAATGGCTTGCTTGTCCATCTGACTTATTAACTTGATGATATTGAGTGAATGGTGACTGGGCTGGCATTCCTAAGCTAAGTATCCTTGGGTTCCTTGGCTGGGTCTTGTTCTTGAATCTCGGGAATGCGTGGGTCAGAATGAGTGATTTGAATGGGCGGTTGGTCCGAATGCATGGGATCTCCGTGACGGTTTCCTGGCAGTCTTTCGTATCATAACGGCGGCAAAAGTAACTTGACTGACTTGAATCTCAGGTGCAGTTTCCTTAACTTGGCAGCAGCAAGAGTAATTCTTTAACTCAAACTTCATTATCTTGTTCTCAGAATTCTGGTCTCTTGGCAGCAGTCAGTCTTGAATATCCGTAGCAGTCGATTTCCTAGCGGTTTCCTTTTCATGGTGGTGGTCTTGAACAAGAGTTATCCTTGACTCTTGGAGTCTTTCTCAAAGTTTCTCAAAAACTTAAGTTGGTTTATCTTACACTAGACTTCTTGTCATTCAGATAAAAGCCAATTGACTGAGGTTTATTCACTCTAAGAATATGGGTTATTTATACAAGTTTGCTAGCTATGGGTGCAGCTAAGGTATACTACATCGTGGCAAACATTTGCTATGTTATTGGATTGCTGGCAGCAAAGGCTTCGGTGGTTAAACTATTGGCTTGCCGGCAGTGAGGACTTTGGCGATTTATGTCATTGGTTTGCCAGTGGTGAGGAGGGTCGTACTAGGAGTTATGTCATAGGGTTAGAGTCTTGTGCTGCTGATAAGAAATGTTTGGGGGCGGCTATCTGTTTTGAGGAGTTATTTGTAAGCGCAGATCCTTACTTTAAAGGGTATAGTACCCTTCGTCAGTGGCAAACAAATCATCTTGCTGGATTGTGACTTTGTCATTCTACTCTTCGAAAGGGGGAAGTGCTGGCCAAGAGGTGAGGGGATAGAATAGTGGGCAATTGTCTTCAACAACATTCTCCAATCCTTGAACAGCTTGGATGCAGACAGAGGATTGGTAAACTCTCTGCTGTTCTTCTTCTTCCTCGGAGGACTCGTCGGTTTCAGTGTCAGATGGGACTGCTTCGAGAGTGGGGTCTTGGGGTTCTTCAACTTCCTCCTTTTCAAAGGTTGGGACTTCTTAAGCCTCTTCTTGATTCGGCTCCCAAATGATGTGGTGCGAATTGAGGTTAACAGAGTAGTGGGTAGCGGGAGTTGCTCCAGCAGGTACTTCCATAGTAATGAGTGGTCCTACGAATATCTCCATGAGGCTTATGAGGTGACCTTGGTGGTTGTCCTGGAGGGGGGTAGTATGGAAACCTGGCAAAGTGGGTTTGATTTGTTGGCTTCCCACTGCGACGCGGTTGCTTCCAATGTAATCAGCTACTTCGGATTCCACCCAGTTGACTTCTTCGGTAGGGAGGTGGACAATATTCCTAGCAGTTACTCCTTGTAAGTGCGCAATGGCCCAGGAAACATGGTGGAAGATTTGGTGGATATGGAGAGCTTTCTTGATAAGCCAGCCAGTAGTTAACAATTCAGCAGCAAGGTCTTCTCAGTCATTTTCTTGGGTCTCATTGTGGAGGCAGTGGCCAATCTCGTAGTCATGCCAGAGAGTCATCTGGTCAGTTGTGTCCTTGAGCTGCTGAGTCATAATGTACCGGTAGTTGATAAAGTGTCCAAGGTCTTCGGTATAGAAGTTCAGATGGTCCGTGGTATCCGGGCGCCAGATAGCCTGCTTGATAGTATCGAAGACAATGGTCTTGAGACTTGGCAAAGGGGTAGAGTGGCGAGGGGTCTGGTTGGAATGGCAGGTGGGAGGCATTGTGTGTAGAGTACTTGTTCTTTGGTGGTGGTTCTTGAGGCTGAGGCTGGGTCCTTTAAATAATGTGGTCTTCATTTCAGCTCAGATTATCTTGTCTCTTTTTAGTGCAATCACTTGACAGTTTTGGCTGGTCATAGGTTATTATGCCATAATGTCGTCTGATCCTAGCAGTCACAGAGTACTCCGAATTTGGACATGGTCAATTATAGACATCACAATATCTACTAAACAATGTATCAACTACTTGATCCAACTCTTCTAGGAGAGGATGAGCATATGTCAACTATGTAATATCTATACTATTATTGGCAATTGAATGCTCTTGGTGAATGGGGTCCATATTTTGACTCTTCTGATCATAACATATCTGATCTGCAGCACTGATAATCTCTTCTCCCCCCCTCTATCTGTTTTTGTAGTGGGTAAATAGACTGGCTTGCAGAAATAGTTCTAAATACAGTTATGACCAAGGAGTATACTCTCAATAATGACACCAAGGTCTCCTGCCCCATCTCAGCTCAAGGAGGATGTTAACCTATACTCAGTTTACTGGATCTTTTGTTTGATACAAAAAACCAAACTTCTCTGTCCTGTGATCGGCACATACTCTCCACACCATAATCTTATAGCTGATTATCTCCAAAATTAGTTCTTGGAATATATGGCAGCAGTGGGCATTGATGCCTCCCATCACTCTCACTCTATCTAGGCCAAATCTTCTTGAGGCTTTAGAAAGAGGCACTCAAATGGTGAGGTTCTCAAGAGCAGGAATTGGAGTATAGAAATTACATTTGAGCACTATTTCCATCTATACCACCTGACACTTGTTCTTTTCCATTTAGTGAGAGCTATGTATCTCTCTCATTTATATAGTTCTTAAATGCAAGAATAAGGTGCCAGGCTGGGGCAGGGCCTCTGTTGATACTCTGCTCATATTTTATGTATAAACAATTGACTCTGAAAAAGTCCAAACAAAGAGATACTTAGTTCTGAGTATATAAGATATCAAAGATACCAAAGTCTATCCTAGACTTTGTAAGCTTTGTGGAGAACTATAAGAAGTTGATTTCCTGTCTTTATATGATTCTTATTCCATTTCTCTTTTTTTGAGAGTTTTTCTTTTTCTTTTCTCTCTCAGTAATATCTTTGCTGTATACTTTCTCTTGGGGTTTTAAGTCAATGTTTCTA
>RQIL01043013.1:0-15288 GCA_003951145.1 Jimgerdemannia lactiflua | reverse complement strand
TTTTCCATAGCTAACAAACTTACATATATACCACTAATATCTAGAGTAAATAAATCTCAGATTTAAATAGTTCAAAAGTAAAAAACAAAAGAACTAAGTAGTCTATGCACAGATACACTTTCTTCTCACCCATTCCTCCTTAGTTGAAGACTCTGAGGAGTCTAGAAGATCAAGAATTCAAGATGAAAAAATCTGTCATACTTTTAAGATTAAGTATCTGCTATATTACAACTTGGTACTTATTAATTGATAATTTAAGAAAAATCCCTCACTTTTAAGCTAAATAATAAATAACTACTCTTATTTAAAACCATATACAAGATCTAAGACATTTAGACAAAATGAATGCAGACCACCCGTTTTCCATTGATATATTTCTGATAATCTATTATTACTTTTATTGATGATTTCGAGCAATATACCACTATAAGGAATATTGAAGATATACAGCAAATAGCACTCATACTTTTGAGTCTCAGAGGAATAGTAAGAGCTGCCTTTACTACTGTAAATTATATAGAACAAGATGATACTAGAACTCTGGCAGTACAGAAAACTTGGCTATAAGCTATCTATTATATAGATGGAATCAAGTAGGTCCTGAAGGATCAAATCTAACTTACAAAGAAATAAGTGAAGACCCAAATATATTTTCCATAAGAATCTACTATCAGATAGTTCTGGCAGACTATATAGATGCTATTCAAGATAGGGAGAGATTGAAGAGCCTATAGTAGGTACAATACTAGACACAAAGATAAACTAGAGAGGTTAGAAGTAAGGAGCCATAAAAGGTTTATATATATAAGAGATAGTGATGAGAGCAAAGAACTAAATAAAGAACAAGAACTGAATTTGCATCAGAAGATTATTACCTATTAGAAAGATAGGGTTTTTATACAAAATTTGACATCTGAAAAAGGATGATATATTATAATGTAGTATAAACCACATTTGGAACACATATATAGTATAATGTGCCTGGCTCAATAGAGGCAAATTACAAGGTTGGGCGGCTGTGTAGATTGGCTTGAGCCCCCAGTTACTTTGTCAAAAAGCAACAAAATGTTCAGATAATAGATATAAGTTCCTTATATTGGTGTCTAGTGGTATGATATTCAATAGCTGGAGACTTTCTGCATGCGATTTCCTAATTTGGCAGCATTCTTGGGTTGTATAACAGTCTCCTGTGAGTGGATTTCCTTCTTGGGCGATGGTGGATAATTCGTGTCACTCAACGATCTTGAGTAATCAGGCGGATTTCCTTAATAGCAGGCTCTCTGGGAACTGACAATCAGTTTTCTTAAGGGTGCAGGATCTCTAAGTGCATGATGGATAATCAGGTTCCTTTTCTGGCAAGTGAACTAAATGCAGCGGGTTTCTCAGGTACAGTCTTCGAACAATGCAGTTAAGCAGACGATGTGGATTGAGCGGTACAGACTGAACAAGGCGGATCAGCAGAATGCGGCAGATTGGCGTACAAAAAGGTGGACTTGAACAAGGTGGTTGGAACGAGGCAGATTGGCGTTATGTGGCGGATCGGCGAACAAAATGTAGAACAATGTGGATTGGCGGAATGCGGCGGATCAGCAGATAGAACCGTGGACTTGAATGCAGATTACTTGAAAATGGCAGACTTCTTAAATGGCGGCTTATTCCTTAAGAGGCAGAACTCTTGAACAAAATGGCGGACTTCAACAAATGCAGATCGGCGGTACATGGTGGATCGGCAGACAAAAACGTGGACTTCTCTTGACAAACTTCTTTGTATTGGAAAGTGGACTGGAGTGGAAATGAGGTACTAAGCTCACAATCTCCTAGAAGAGGCTCTAGAGTAGGTATTTCTCCTAAGTGTTGCAATCCTTTCTGGACCAAGTGGCTCTGGGCAGGTGTATTCCTCAAAGTGTTGTAGGCAGACTTGACTTTTGCTTTGGATTCAATTTCGGATTAAGGTTTATTCACTCTTGTCTCTAAGTATTTTATATATTGTGGTTGCTACCTGGTTGCTATCAGGCTAATTATAGAGTGCTATTTATATCAGGTGTTTTTTGTTCTGGTACAAGTGTTCAGGTGCTGTACAGTATACAGGTGCTGTATAGTGTACAGGTCCTGTACAGGTAAACATCCTCTTTTGGTATGTCTAGTTATTTATACAAGTTGGTGCAGTAAAGCAGTCTTAGTTGCTTAGTGCACTTGATATGGTATGATTTCTGTGGCCTACTACATCAGCCCCCACTAAAGGATGGTCTGTCCCAGACTGTCCTTTAGTCATCATTCCAATAACCATAAGCATCTTCGGCATCAATACCTTCACCATTGTCTTCATCTGTGTTTGGGTCACTCCATTCTATGGGTTCTTCTTCTTCCTCTGGGAACAGGATTTCGACATGGTGGATGATGCTTTGGTAGGTAGCTGGGTTCAGAAGGTCATCAATTTGGGGCAAGGGGTATGCATCTTTTTCAGTTACTGTGTTAAGTTTTCTGAAGTCCACAACTAGTCTTCATCCTCCTTTCTTTGGTACTATGAGTATAGGGCTGGCCCAAGGGCTGGTGGAGGGTCGGATGACTCCATTGTCTAAGAGTTCCTGTATGTGTTCTTTTTCGAATGTCTTCAAGTGGTGGGGTATCCTGTATGGTTTCTGTCAGATGGGTGTTGCATTTCCTGTATTTATACTGTGGTGGTATGATGGGTTGTATGGCAGGTTGCCATAGTCTGTGGTGAAGATGTTCTGATATTTATGAAGAAGTTTGGTCAATTGTTTTTGTTGCTGATGTGTCAATTCTTCTCCAATGTTTGTGGAAGGCTTTACTTTCTCCTGGGTCGCAGAGGGGCCTTTTCTTTCTTCTGTGACCTTTTGCCGTTTCCCTGTAAGTTTAATTCATAAACTTCTCTGTGTGTTTAGTTGAGATAAGCCAATGATGGTTCCTTTTGGTAGGATGATGTTGTCCCAGCTTGTGTTGGTTGCTCGGGTGTGTACTGGATTCATCTTGTCAGGAAAGGTGTATCCTTCTATGTAAAGATTTCGGATTTCTTTATTGGGTTCGAAGAAAAGATTCCTGGGGTCTGGTGGTGCAAAGATTTCGATGGTGGTTTGCTCTCCTGGCTCAAGGATGAGGTTCTTGTGAAGCTTTACTGGCTGGCGAAAAACTTGCTGAGGGGTATTTGCTTTGAATCGGCTGACCTGAAGGAGATGTACCTCCTTCTTGTCTGAGCTTCCGAATTCTGTGGCTTGTCTGGTTCCTTGAGTGAGCTTGGGTACTTCTTGCAACTGGGGAGTCTTGTACTCGAGGAAGACTGCTTGAGTGATTTTGTCTCCTTTGTTGATTCGAATCCATTCACCACTTCCATTTCTTAAGATGACCTTGATTTCGCCTGTATATCCTGGGTCAATGGTTTCTCCTTCAGTAGAGAGTCCTTCAAGGGCTAGGCCAGACCTTGAGGTCAACTGGATGTAAGTTCCTTTTGGTGGTTGCATAGCAATACTGGTTCTGATGAGCTTGGTACTTTCAGGGCCCATGGTAGTATCATAAAGACTACTGGGATCATAGCCGACATCTTCTTGGTGTGCCTTTTTTGGTGGAATTGCATTGGAGTGAAGAAAGGTGAACTGTGCAATATTTTTGCCAAGTGTAGGCTGTCCATGGGTTGAGGCTCCTGTGGCATTAGATTTCCAACCTCTGATGTCTAGGTGAGGCCATCTTGCTCCGGTAGAGGGGTCTCGAAGATAATTGATTCCTCTTTTTCCAGTGGGGTCTAGGGCTTCCAGGAAATTGATAGCATCATCTATTCATCCTTGGCGAATTGCATGGCGAATGAGAGCTAGGATATCTTCTCCCAGGTCATATATCTTGAGGACCTTCTTTGTAGGCTTCTTCTTTTTCTCCTTTTAAATTTGGGCTTGGTCATCTCCTCTTTTGAGTGTATGTACAATTACATCCTTGCTGAGATGGATCTTTTCGTATTGACAAGGCCAGCATCTTGGGTTCTTTCCATGATGGCAATATCCCATGGCTTGGAAGTGCTTCTTTCTTTCTTCGATTTCTCCTAGCTTCGGAAATCTGCATCCATTCACATCATACTTTGGAGGGAGGGTAGAGAGGGGTTTCACTTCTGTCTGGGTGTAGAATCCGACTCCATGTCTTCTTTTCACAAGTGAGGTGGTGGATTCTTGGAATGAGGTTCCTTCTGCAATGATTTTTGGGGATTCTGGTCCAGGGGGCTGTCTGGCTTGCTGGTCCAATATGTGGCACTGATAGCAGTAGTCTCTTGGTGAGTGGAAGATGACTTGATGAGGGCATCTGCCCATTCGGAAGGCTCTTTCTTGATGAGTTTCAGGCCTTGGAATGACTGGTTGTGAGCTAGGTCCAGCTTCTTCCTCACTCCAGAGGGTGCTGTCTTCTTCTCCTTCTTGTGGTGCCCAATTTGGATCATCCCATGAAACAGCTGTGGGGAGCTTTTCATTTTCGGAAATACTGTCATCTTCTTCTTCTAGAGGCTGGTCCCAAATTGCTTGAATTTCAGCTGCTTCAATTTCGGGGTGGAGCATTACTTGTGCATGGCTTTTTGGCTGAATATTGTGGAGGCATCTCTTCTTCTTTCTTCTGCATTCAGGGCATGTAGTGCCAGGACTCATTCGAATTCCCACATGTCTGGATGAGTGTTCCTCGCATTTCTGTCTTTAGAGGCATCTGATGCATTCTCTGGCTTCAATAGCTCCGATTGTGATGGGGATAGTATCTTGTGCCCACACATTGTCTTCTGGTCTGTCTTCTACCATGTTGATTCGGGGCCTCAGTCTGGGGTCATTGTCATTTTCGGAGTCCTCCTCTTCTTCCTCTTCTGTGGTAGATTCTTCACTGATGGCATATTCTTCTTGAATGGTCACCTTCTTCTTCTTCTTTGATGGCTCAAAGCTGGTGACTTTGACTTGGTACTTCTTTCCTCTGTAGTCGAATTTGAGTACTTGTTGACCAATGTTGACATCTGCATTCATCTCCTTCATCCAATTGGTGCCAAGGATCATGTCATAGGTGACAGCTTCGGTCACAACTGCCTCGGGGATGGCAAACTGAATGTGTCCAAGAGTGATGGTAATGTTTCTGACCTCTCCTAGTGGTTGAGTTCGGGCTCCATCTGCTACTATGATGCTGAGGCTAGAGGGTCCGTCAATGGGCCATTGAATGCTGTCCAGGAACTTCTTGGCAATGACACATACAGCTGCTCCTGTGTCAATGAGAATTTTCACCTTCTGGCCTCTGATTTCTCCAAACAAGTAGGTGCTGACATGTCTTTCTGCAGCTTGAACTGCTGGGGTTGCTGGTTCTTCTTGAGGGATGGGAACTCTTCCTGTGTAAGATCTGGTGGTTCACAGTAACTTGTTCCTTACTCCAGCAGGTGTCAGTTGAAGGAACTGCAAGAGTGCGACTTCCATCTTGGCTTCTTGGATCTTCTTCAAAGCTTCATTGTAGATGTCCCAGGGCATGGTCTTTGGGATGTATTTCTTCTTGGACTTTGGAGTCTTGGTTTCGGATTCTGGTTCTTCTCCCATATCTTCATCAGCAGATTCTGGTAGAGGATCTTCTCCATTGATAGTAGCTCCAGGAATGAAGAGTGAAGGAGACCGGGGAGGTGTATCAACCTGTCCCTCTTCATCTTCATCTTGAATGGTTCTCTTGCTTGTTCTTTTGGGAGGCTTTCCTACTGCTCTGGGGCTGCCTACTGCTCTCTTTCTCTTCTCTGCTGGATAGACTGTTTCTCCGTATTCAGCCTTGGCTGGATGTAAGTCTAGGTCACTGTATTCTTCACTGTCACTCTGCTCATAGTCTTCAACTGGGTGAGCTTCTGTCCTTTTGTTGTGGGTATCCTTTCGGTTTGATGGCTCAGAATTCCTTGAGCTACCTTGGTTGTTGCATTTGAGAGCATAGTGTCCTTGCTGTCCACATTTGTAGTATTGAATTTCTGCTTTGTCTCTTGAAGGATAGTTTTGGCTATCAGAGGATGGATAGTTCCTCTGGTAATCTCGATTTTTGCATGGGGGGTACCTTGGCTGATAGTTCTGATTTTCCCGAGGGGGATACCTTGGCTGGTAATTCTGATTTTCATGTGTGGAGAGCCTTTCAATCTGGCTAACCAGTCTGTCCACTTTGGAATTGAAGTCTTGAATCTCATTTTTGTCCTTCTTCCATTCTTTGGTGGGCTTCTCTCCTTTTGATTCTCCTTGAAGGATTCCTTGCAAGGCTTTGACCAAGAGGTCCTCCTTGTCTTCTTTTTGATTGTCAGTCCAGGTGGTTCCTTGTTTTACATCAAAGTATCCTTGGGCTGCATCTACTTGTTCTTCAGACTTCCTGATGCCCAAGGTTCGGACATATTGAGCAATGTTGGGGGGAATTCCATTCATGAAGGTCATTGGACCAATGATGTCTTGATTGGTAGCATTGAATCCAGCAGCATGCATTCTCTTCTGGATTCTGGTGAAGAATGCTCTTGGGGATTTTCCAAGATTCATCTTCATTCCCATGATGGATTCTTGAACTTTGTGGCAGGTTTCATTTCCTGCATACTTTTCGATGATCCAGTACTGCATGGCCTCATATTGTTCTTCTTCTGATCTTGTATTCTCCATGACATCTCCTAGGTCTGTGTCAACATCATTTGCAGTTCTGGTGAAGATGCATTTGGCTGGTTCTCTCAATTGTGCCTTGAAGACATTGATTCATCTTTGGGTTGACAAATCCCTCAGGGCTGCTATTCCTTCGATTGCATCTATGAATTCTCTTGGATCCTCCTCTGGGTATCCTGCAAATGTGGGTAGAGTTGTGCCCATTTCGCCTTCACTGTCTTCTGACTCTGTTTCGATTTCTGGCTCTGATTCTGAGTTGTTGGCTGTTGATAGATATGAACTTGAAGGTGCATGGGATCTGGGAGATGGTGCCCCTCTCGGTACTATTCTGGGGAGTCTTGTGGGTTGGTTTCTTGGGATTGGAGTTACTGGTCTGGGTAAATCAAGGAAGATTCTTGGAGGGAATCATTCAAGATGATTGTTGAGGTCTTGGACAAGGTTGTCAAAGTCTTAGTTGGTGTTATCTACTTCATTTGGTGTGACCTCATCAAAATTTCTGGTTGGTATATCTGCTGGTAGTACTGGTGGAGGATTTCGTACAGTACTGGCTTCTGCAAAGTCAGATTCTTCTGAGTGGTATCCGATTCAGAGGTAATTATGCTTCTTCCTGTCCAAACACTTTGTAGAGCTGGTATTTCTTCTCCTGTGGTAGCTGAGATTGGTGCAGTATCAAAGGTTGCTGTGGTGCTAGTCTCCAGGTTGAAGGTTGGGTTCTGTAAGCTGAAAAGTCACGATAATTCTTTTGAGAATATTCTCAGTTGAGCCCCCAAATGTAATGTGCCTGGCTCAATAGAGGCAAATTACAAGGTTGGGTGGCTGTGTAAATTGGCTTGAGCCCCCAGTTACTTTGTCAAAAAGCAACAAAATGTTTAGATATTAGGTATAGGTTCCTTGTATTGGTGTCTAGTGGTATAATATTCAACAGCTGGAGACTTTCTGCATGTGATTTCCTAATTTGGCAGTGTTCTTGGGTTGTACAACAGTCTCCTGTGAGTGGATTTCCTTCTTGGGTTATGGTGGATAATTCGTATCACTCGACAATCTTTAGTAATCAGGCAGATTTCCTTAATAGCAGACTCTCTGGGAACTGACGATCAGTTTCCTTAAGGGTGCAGGATCTCTAAGTGCATGATGGATAATTGGGTTCCTTTTCTGGCAAGTGAACTAAATGCAGCAGGTTTCTCAGATATGGTCTTCAAATGATGCGGTTAAGTGGACGAAGCAGATTGAGTGATACGGACTGAACAAGGTGGATTGGCAGAATGTGGTGGATTGGTGTACAAAAAGGTGGACTTGAATGAGGTGGTTGGAACAAGGTGGATTGGCATTACATGGCAGATTGGCAAACAAAATGTAGAACAATGTGGATCGGTGGAATGTGGTGGATCAGCAGATAGAACTGTGGACTTGGATGCAGATTACTTGAAAATGGCAGACTTCTTAAATGGCGGCTTATTCCTTAAGTGGCAGAACTCTTGAACAAAATGGCAGACTTCAACAAATGCAGATCGGCAGTATATGGTGGATTGGCAGACAAAAACGTGGACTTCTCTTGACAAACTTCTTTGTATCGGAAAGTGGACTGGAGTGGAAATGAGGTACCAAGCTCACAATCTCCTAGAAGAGGCTCTAGAGTGGGCATTTCTCCTAAGTGTTGCAATCCTTTCTGGACCAAGTGGCTCTGGGCAGGCGTATCCCTCAAAGTGTTGTAGGCAGACTTGACTTTTGCTTTGGATTCAATTTCAGACTGAAGTTTATTCACTCTTGTCTCTAGGTATTTTGTACATTGTGGTTGCTACCTGGTTGCTATCTGGCTAATTATAGAATGCTATTTATATCAGGTGTTTCTTGTTCTGGTACAAGTGTTCAGGTGCTATATAGTGTACAGGTGCTGTACAGTGTACAGGTCCTGTACAGGTAAACATCCTCTTTTGGTATGTTTAGTTATTTATACAAGTTGGTGCAGGAAAGCAGTCTTGGTTGCTTAGTGCACTTGATATGGTATGATTTCTGTGGCCTACTACAATAGAAAGGAGCCAATTCCAGAAAGATCTGAAAAAATCGAAACAAATAAAATTAAATAATCATATATAGACAGTAGAGTGTTTATAAATAAGAAATAGAGGACAAGTAGAGCAAGCCACAGCAAACCTGACTAAAAGGAGGGCCTGTAGAGAGCAGAGGAGAGTGAGCAAAGGCTGAATACTCTGAAGAGAGAACAAGACCCCAGAGGGGACTAGGATGATTTTTTAATCTCTCAGACCAAGGGCCTAAGTAGTGCTCCCCATGAATCAAATTGAATCAAATTTGACCCAAACTCGATTCAATTCGATTGAATCAAAGATCCAATTTGATTCAATTCAAATTGAATCAAGGCTAATTCGATTTGAGTTCCAATTCGAATCCGATTTTTCGAAATGTAATAACTCGATGAATACACGTCCAAATTCAATGATCTTTAGCTTGTTAAGTTCCTCTTATATAGGGGAATCTAAAATGCTAAAAGTCATTGAATTTGGACATGTATTCGTCGAGTTATTACATTTCAAAAAATAGGGTTTGAATCAGACCTTCAATTTGATTTGAATTCAATTAGATTCGAACTTAATTCGAATTGAAAAATCCCCAATTCGATTTGAATTTGAATGACCCTCAATTCGATTCGATTTGAATTGGTTTGATTCATTTGGGAGCACTAGGCCTAAGGCATTAATTAATAACTGAAAAAGCAAAATAAGAATAGAAGACAAGAGAAGTAATATTAAAAAGCCACAAATGAGTAATAAGGGAGTAGTATGGTAGAGAAGAAAGACTATTACACTTCAAAAAGGCATACAGGACAGTGTTAGGACATTGTTTAGCCCACTGAGTGCAGTTATATAGAATGATAAGAATGGAGGCAGGAGAAGAAGAGGAGTTATGGAGTGGGTAAGGGGGAAGAGAGAGAAGTGAGACATCATAAGTGGGAGAGAGAATAGTCATATAAATGTTTAAATATTCAATGGAAGCAAGCAATGAGTGGATAACTAAGAAGGAATAAGCATACTGATGAATAAAAACATTCTTCTCTCTGATAACATTCATGTTACACAAATTTCCACATACTTTTTTTATATACTTTTTATTATTTATTAGAGAAAACTCTTAAAGTGGTAGTGACAAAGCAAGGTTCCAGTGGGCATACTGATGTAAGAGGTAGTCCAGCATTCAAATGGCAGTATGGCAAGTAAGAGATCAGTATGAGACCAGGGTTCTTTGGACTATTAATAGGAGGAGATACAGGGGGGGGCAGGGGTCAAGCAAAAAGGTGGAAAGTGATAGAGTGGCAAGCTTCACAGCAGTAGTCAGAAATGGCAGGAGAGAGAAGGGTACTGAAGGGTAGAAGAGAGTGAGAAAGGAGAAGGAAAAGACTGGGGGTGCTAAAGGGGCACTGTCTGGGAGAGAGAAGGAGGGAGCTAAAGAAGGAGTGACTGGTATAGGGGCTGGGACTGCTGATGGTAATGTGATGGCCAATCTGGAAAAAAATCCAGATGTGACTACTGATAATAGCAAAGAAAATTAAGAAAGATCGGAAATGGCACACAGGGGTGATCTGTCTGATGGTGTGATGGGCCTAGTAGTGACTCTATTACTCAAGAAGTTGATTTCCAAATTCATAGTTATTATGAGCTTCTGGGGGCTGGCAGTGATGGCAAGAGTAGTCTTGGAGATACTTGGAAAGCAGTTGAGTGATGTAGTATTGGTAAAGTTTCTGAAGTGACTAGAAGGAGTTAAGGTAGGATTTGTAGAGGAGAAATATCTGGTAGATACATTATTGAAGGGAGTTATGGCAGGTGAGATCACAGTATCAATGATAAGGTGTTTGTACTGAGATCTTAGAGTAGTGTACTTGGTGGTCTAGGGGGTCCCAACAGTATCAATAGAGGAGACAACGGGACAAATTGGAGCAGTGATGTTAGAGTATAGAGATGTAGTTGATATTGGATTTCAGATGTGAGATATGATGATATTCAGAACAGACAATATGGAGGTGAGGCTGCAGGTGGCTAGGAAGGAGGCAACTGGGAAGGCAGGAGATTGACTGATAGTATTGAAGTAGAAACCATTTGAGTACAAGATGTTGAGGGTGAAGGGGAAAGAGGAGGAGGAAGAGAATCTATTGATGGTGCTATGGAGCAGTTGAACAGAGTGAAGACTTAGGAGGCCTTTGAGGATGCAACTGTGGTAGAGTAGATAAATAGAAGAAAAGTACAGATAGATAAGAAAGCATAGGAGAGGGAGTGGGGGAGGTACATGCAGAAGAAGCTACTGGAGAGCTATAAGAAGAAGCCAGGTGTAGGGATAGTACTGCTGCCTGGATATATAGGGGGGCTGGAGACTTCTCAGTATGCTCTCTGGTACAAGAAGATCATTGAGGAGGATGAGCCTGGGTTCTTTATTAACTTGGATGAAGAGAAGGGAGATTAGGCTAGAAAGATAGAGGCCTTGGGTGGTGGGCTGGTGCCCAGAGCTGAGAGGGAGGATGTTGTGATGAGGGGGGCCCAGAGTGTAAGGTTTGGGGTCCCAGATACTGAGTAAGGAGGTGTGGTAGTTGGGGTGGCTGAGGAGCTACCAGGTGATATCATGGAGGGGGGGTACTGAGGAAGTGAGTGAGTATAGAGAAGTGAGGAGGCCTATGACTCCAGATGTAGGCCAGGTTGGAGGTGAGGTATGGATACTGAATATATTCAATAATCTGGCAGCAGATGAACTTACTGAGTTGGATTTTCATATTCTTGGAGAGAAGGAGTAGCAGAAAATTCTGGCTGGAGAGGATATAGTGGATAAGCTGCTGTCTGAGGTACTGGTGGTCATACTTGAGGAGGAAGGATATAAGGTAAGTTTGAGAAGAGAAGCTGAGTTGAGGGAGGCAGCAGGGTGGACTGTCAAGGAGTATTGAGTAGTGAAGGATGAGGCTGAGCTATGGAGGACAGTCTGTGAGGACTACAGAGAGAAGGTAGAAGAGAAGGATGATAAGACTGATCAGAAGGTCATGGCAGTGATGGAGAAAAACAAAAATGAGAATAATGAGATAGAAGCTGAATATCTCTTAGACCTATCAAGGATAAATATTGAGCTGGAAATCTAAATGGACTGGGAAAGATATATTACCTTCAAAATATATTCCCTATAAACAGTACAACATTTTATTACTGAATATCAATGGGCTATAGAGTGCAATACAGTGTCAAAACAATTTTGTATAGCTATGAGTTGGAGGCTGATCTCTTTCTACTATAGAATGTGAGGTATTAGGATGATATGAACAAGCTGAATTAGACTAGAGAATGGAGAGGGGTGGCAGAATGGCATAGAAAGGTTGGGATTCTGATTTGAATGAGCAGAGGGAAGCTGGTGGACATTAAAGAGTGGGGAGAGCACCTACTTTAGAGAATGTAGAGGAGGCCAGATTGGGGCCCAGTAGTGGTTGGTTCTTGTTATTATCCAGTAGTCTGAGGTGAGCGAGAGGAGTGGCTGGGAGAACTGTTGGATGATGGGGTGCTGATAGAGGCTGGGTGGATATCCTGGATGGTGACTTCAGCATAGTGCAGGATGCATCACTGGATGGACATTGGTGGCTCAACTGTGCTCTGTTGGATGATGGGGCTTTGTGGGATGGTTGGGAGGGGAAGTAGGGACTAGTATTGCCAAGTAATAGGAGGAGGGGGTCCCAGTGGGGGTCTGGTAGATAAAACTGAAGAAGGTGGCAAAGATGATGTACTGGAAAGAAACAGAGAGGCTGAAGGGTAGGCTTCATTAAAAGAAGGGGCTGTGGGCTTCTCAGTGCATATATTAATTGCTACTGAAGTGGTTAGACTTAAAGGGGATAGTAGGGAAGGAGGAGGAGGATTGGTGGGTGGTAAGAGTAAGAATGGAGATTGAGGAACTCAAGGTAGTATAATAAATGGAGAAAGAGGCTCATGTTCATAGAATGGTAGCAAGGCTTAGGTGGCAGGGGCTGGAGAAGGGAGAGAGGCTGACCAAGTTATCTTTCTAGACTACTGAGGGCAAGGAGAGTGAAGCAGAGGTGGGAAGGGATCATTGGGAGGAATGGCCTCTTGATAACTATTGTCCAGAGATTCCTTGATAAGCTTGAGAATTGGTGGGGGAAGCTGCAGAGTGAGGAGAAAGGGGGTGAAGATAGTGAGACCATAGCAGAGTACCTGGAGAAATAGTGTCACCTGGGGGTAGAGGGTCTGGAGGACTTAGCAAGGCTAGTTAGAGAGAAGGAAATCCTGTACATTCTTGCTACTATGAAGTCAGACACATCTCTGAAAGAGGATGGACTGCCCTGGGACTTCTGAAAGAGGATAGTGAAGGTGGAGGGCATGCTTCAAAAGATGAGAAATATGTGTGATAAAGTCCTTGAGTCTGATGCTTGGCTGAGAGACTGGGAGTTGGGGTTAGTGGCACTACTCTATAAGGACAAGGAACAGAGGGAGGACTGGAAGAACTAGAGGCTTATTATACTCCTGGATATAGATAGGAAGCTAGTCACATAGATGTGTAAGATTATAGATAGTGGTACAATAGGTCCTTGGAGAGGAATAGAGGGGATTTGTTGGAGGATGATTGATCAGAGATGGTTTAGCTTGGGTGTATGGTATTATTGAAGGAGCAAGGGCTGATGTCATAGATGGCTGACTGATTTTCTTAGACCAGGAGAAGGCCTACGATAAGGTGCAGCAAGTCTGGTTGGGGAAGGTACCAGAGAGAATTGGAATCCCTGAGAGTCTGGGGGGCTCCATTGTGTGTCTTCTAGAGGGGGGCAAGATAGCAATTATAGTGAATGGCCACAAGAGTCTTATATTTCCACTGGAGTGTGGAGTGCTACAGGGGGACCCCTTGTTACTGATTCTGTATATATTATCCTTAGAGCTACTATTGCACAGAATTCAGTAGTAAATAGATAGACTGATAGTGCTGGGGGTAAACTAGAATGTAAGAGTCTTTGCAGATAATATAGTAATGGAACTAGGCACCACTGCTGATATAGGAGAGCTTAAGGAGGCTATGAAATAGTATGAACAGTACTCTGGGTAGAAATTGAATTAGCACAAGTACAAGATGATGGTCCTAGGGAAGAGATTGATTAGAGAGGACATTATTGAGACTATTATTCTCCCAGGAGAGGCAGTGTAATACTTAGGAATATTCCTTTCAGTGTATGGGTCAGAATTGCCTAGAGCTTGATGAGAGGTAGAGTGGGAACTTGGGGGAATGCTCTGAGGTACTGGAGAGGGTAGTACATCTTTCTGATAGATAGAGTGACCATATTGAAAATTTACTAGCTGCCAAAGCTGTGGTACTTGGCATATCACTTGGACTTCCTGGCTTAAATAGTCAAGAGGCTGAAGAAGCTAGTTAGTGCTCCTAGTGAGTAGATTTAAATCCACTAGAATCTTTATGAAAAAAAACTCAAATTTTCATTTAAATCAATTAATTAACTCAATCCCTGATTTAAATCCTAATGAAATAATAGAAATCAATTTGAATTAAGCCAAAAGTTAAATTTAATAAGTCATTTTAAATCCACTCAAATGAATTATAATCCACTCATTATGACTCATTAGAAGCACTAAAGCTAGTGAAGGAGTGGATCTGGGCAGACTGTAGGAGTCAGATTAGGTGGGAGGACTTGGCAATGCTAGTAAAAAGAGTGAAAAGAGGTGGCTTGGGGCTAGTGGACTTCCCAAAAAGACTGCACTACCTTCATATATGGAGGCTGAAAAGGGTGGCAGTGTTGAAAGAAAGAGGGTGGGTCTCACTGCTGTAGAAGGTATGGGAGGCAAGGTATGCCCCCAGGGTGTTATCTGGGGACTTGCTGATAATGGTGGATGGGAGAGGGAGCAGGAGGCTCCAATACAGGGGGTTCTGGTGGGGGGTGGTTGAGGGAGTATATAGGATTGGGGTTGGGTGGGAGAACTACATTGTGGCTGAGTGGCATGGCCTGGAGATAAGGTAGTAGCATAGACTACTGCTGGGGGGATTGCTGGTAATGGACTTTGATATAGAGGCTAGAGTAGAAAGTCAATATGAGTTGGTACAGAATCTCTGACCTAAAGGATAGCAGTAGGTGGGAATTGGTGAGGAGTGTGACTAGAGGGGATTGTGGACCTGGGGGATGAAGATAAAGAAATGAATGCCCCTCAAATTCTGGGTTGTTTGGTAGAGAGTCTTATAGCAGAATGTTATGCTGAACTTTAGATTGAAATATTTGGTGGTAGGAGATATCTTTGAGTTTGAGAAGTATATAGGAGTAGGGCAGGAGAGGGGGGTTGTACAGACCCTGGAACATTGGCTTAAAGAGTGTGAGGTTGGGTGGCTTTTGGGAGACAATAGGGAGATAGCTAGAGGGGGTCCATTGGAGCTAGGAGACTAGCCACTGGAAGGTAGTGATGAGTCAGAAGATGGGAGGTGTTTGGGATAAGTGGCTCACTCTGGAGTGGGTGCTTGCAATCTAGATAGTCACTCGCAGGCTGTGTTGAAGAAGGGCAGGATAATGATAAGGGGGAGAATATAAGTTATTGGTGAGGGGGTAGTATTTGAGTGAATTGAAATAGGAGAGCAGATGAGTGTGGGTGTGGGGTATGGTGGGGGTGGATAGGGGCTACTTGTGTAGTATAAG
>RQIL01043002.1:0-15291 GCA_003951145.1 Jimgerdemannia lactiflua | reverse complement strand
CTTTTTATTTTAATATAATAGAATTCAAATTTTTGATCCTATATAATATTTTCTGGATTTCTTCTATAGTGCTTTACTATCTATTATAACATAATGAACACTAAACTTTGCAAGTACATCAGATTTCTTTATCTTGAATTCTTGTTTTCTTGACTCTCAGAGTCAGTAGTTCCTTGAGGCCAAATGTATTTAAGAGGTAATCCCAAAGGTTCTTTATTGGTATACTTGTTCTTTTTCTAATACTTTTGATCTGAGGTTCATTTACTCTAAGATACTGGGATATTTATATAAGTTTGCTAGCTATGAGGTAGTGGTTGAGTTATATGGCTAAGTTATAAATCATTTCACTATTTGGCAAAATAATTTCGATATTGGCAAAATAATCTTGCCATTTGTTGAAATGCTATACTATATCAGGTCTTTGATTTTGATATTGGCAAAATGTTTTAGATATTGGTGAAATTGGAAACTTCTAACTATAAGACTATACTAATTTGGAACTAGTTGCAATCAAATGTCTATTTCTTATTCCTTCTTCCAAATTTGACTCTATCATCACAACTTCCTCCTGAATAGATAGTTTTATCTCTGAAATATCTATTCAAACTCTCAGGCCTCAATGGTCTGTATGGTCTTATACTGGGTAATTTGATACATCACTGTTTCTCAATAGTGCTGCCTAACTCACTCAAAGTCTGAGGGGGCTATTTCTTACAAATGAACTAGTGCTGATTCATTATCTCGAAATAGCTTGTGAATTCTCTTAGCAATAGTGATCTGGAAATAGAAGAGCTAGCATTCAGCAATCCAATCATCTTTGGTCATATTCTGATTTTGGTTGAGTATCTGTCCAAGTTTGAAGTACTCTTGGAATTCTATATGATGCTGATAGGTCTTGAAGTGTAAGATTCAAGAGAGATGGGTCTGTACAATACTTCTAATACTGTCATAAGATTTCTCTATAGTCAGAGGCTCTGTGGTATGCCATTGTCTCTTAATGGCTCTTTGAGTAGCATTAGTGATCTTGAGTGCTGTTGCAGTGCTTCAGTTATTGGCCATGATACTTCTTGAGTTAGTTTCAATGAATAGTAGTGGGGATTATTATATCTGTGAGCTTTCATAGCCAGAAGGTGGTCCCTTTTATATCTTGCACCAGATAAGGTCCTTTCTATTGGGCTTTAGTTTTCTTGACCAAGAAGCTTCTAATATATTCTAATACACCAGGACTTTATCTCCTATCTTGATAATCTCCAGGGACTTGTGAGTCTTTTCCATATTGTTCTATTGCAGTGTCTGTGCCTTAGTTATGTAATCCTCAGCCTTTTTCCTAATTTTATATAATCTCCATATCTCTGTATCTACATAGTTCTACATTACATCATTACTTACTAACAAACTTCCACTAGAACATTCTTTACTGAATAGCATTTCCCAAGGTATGAAATGGATACTTTGTGATTATATATCCTGCAGAGTGGATAATGCTATTGGAAGATAGTGTTCCCAGTTTTCATATTTATTGCGGATCTTGGCAATGATATTCTTAAGGGTCTTGTTGGTTCTTTCTGCTTGTTCATTTCCTTATAAGTGATAGGCTGTAGTCTTAATATGTTGGATCTTGTACTTTTTGTAAAGAATTTCATAGAACTGATTGACAAATTCTGTTCCTCTGTCAGTAGTAACTTGCTTTGGGGTCTTAAATCAGCAGATGATTTCTCTGGGCAAGAAATTAACAATTGATTGAGCATTGGCTTCCTTGAGGGACCTGGTCTCTATCCATTTTGTGAAGAGGTCTACAACCATAATGACATATTAGTTGCCTATCAATATTAGGGATAGGGGGCTAATTACATCCATTGTTATGTAGGCAAATGGTATTAGCTTGATGTCTGCGAATCCAGGGGCTTGATCTCATTGGTCTTGCTTCTGCTTCTGATATTTATCACAGGTCCTAACAAATTATCTGATATCTTCTTCCATTCCTGGCCACTACATGGTTCTTTTTGCTTCATTATATATATTTTTTCCTCCTATATAGCCTTGCTCATATACTTCTTTCATCACTTGATTCTTCCAGTGCTCAGAGATGTCTAATTGCTGTCCTTTCTTAAGTATTCTTCCATCAGTTTCAAATTGTTTACATGTCTGATTAATAATTGTTTTTGTCCATTCTTCCAGATATGGGGGCATCTTTCACTGCTCCAGGTAGCTGATTATTCCATAGTACAGCTCTCTATTCATGATAATTTAGTAGAGGTTGGGTCCTTTGGGGTATCTGTAAGAGAGCATCAGCATTGACATTGGTTCTTCTGGAGTAGTAGGTGATTGTGGCATCATATGCTTGTAGCTTCATGATCTATCAGGCATAGATTCCTTTTGGCTCACTGGTAGTGAGCAATCAGATGAGTGCTGAGTGATCTGTCTGGATAGTGAAATGTCCTCCAGCTAGATAGTAGTAGAACTTCTCTCTAGCCCAGATGACTGCAAGGCATTCCAGCTTATATAACTCATCAGACAGCTCAGCTCTATGAGTATCTCACCTAAGATAGACTATCACATATTTGACACTATTCTTCTTTTATACTAGGACAGCTCCAAGTCTCATTACACTGGCATCTGTCTGTAGTGTAACATGCCTGGCTCAATAGAGGTAAATTACAAGGTTGGGCAGCTGTGTAGATTGGCTTGAGCCCCCAGTTACTTTGTCAAAAAGCAACAAAATGTTCAGATATTATATAGGTCTAATACTGGTGTTGGTGCTGATACTATTGTTTAGTGGTATAATATTCAACAGCTGGAGACTTTCTGCATGCGATTTCCTAATTCGGCAGCATTCTTGTATGTATGACAGTCCTTTGTGTGTGAGCAGGTTTTCTTCTTGAGCAGTGGGTAAATTCATGTGATCTGACGATCTTATATATAGCGAATTCCTTAATAAGCGCAGGCTCTCTGGGAACTGGGAATCTGTTATTCCTTAAAGGATATGGGTTCTGGATGCTGGTGTGATGGCAATTGAGTTTCTTATTTAGGCGAGCAGACTAAAAGTGGTGGGTTTCTCAGGTGTGGTCTTTGAGTGATGTGGTTAAGTGAGTGATGTGGCTTAAAAAGACAGTGCAGTTAAACAATGTGGATTTGAATGTGGCGGATTGGCAGAATGTGGCGGATTGGCAGAATGTTGCGGATTGGTGTACAAATAGGTGGACTTGAATGAGGTGGTTGGAACAAGGTGAACTGGGATGAAGCAGATTAGCATTATGTGGTGAATCAGTGTTATGTGGCATATCAGCGAACAAAATATAGATTGGCAGAATGCAGTGGATCTCTTGAAAAATGGTGGCCTTTCTTGGCGGCGAACTTAGGTGCAGTGGTTCTTTACTCAAACTTGGTGGCGAAACTGGAAAACAGTGAACTTCAGGCTTATCTAGCAAGTGAACCAAAACTTCTTTCTATTGGAAAGTGGACTGGAGTGGAAATGAGGTACCAATGCTCACAATCTCCTTTAACAGTAGCTCATCAACAGGCATATCTCTTAAGTGTTGCAATCCAATTCCTTTAGAACCAAGGGGCTTTTGGCAGGCATTTCTCCTAAGTGTGTTTGGTAGACTTATCTTTTGCTTTTGGTTTCAATTTCAGACTGAGGTTTATTCACTCTTTTCTCTGGGCTATTTTATACATTGTGGTTGCTACCTGGCTAAGTATAGAATGCTATTTATGGGGTTATGGTCACTGTAAGGAGTTATGGTCACTGTAAGGGGTTACAGTTACTATAAGGGGTTATGGTCACTATAAGGGGTTATTCCTGCTTTAGCTATCTGAGTTATTTATACAGTTTTCCACAACAATGGTTGCTGGGCTGGTTATTATGCTAAATGTTCATGTCATCTTATTCATGGCATCTGGCTGAGTTAAGAGATAGCTATGTTTTT
This sequence comes from Jimgerdemannia lactiflua, assembly GCA_003951145.1. Lineage (NCBI taxonomy): Eukaryota > Fungi > Mucoromycota > Endogonomycetes > Endogonales > Endogonaceae > Jimgerdemannia > Jimgerdemannia lactiflua. Next base: position 11,365 of record RQIL01043002.1, on the reverse strand, counting down.
GTGATTTGTCACATCAGCCCCCACTAAAGGGTGGTCTGTCCCAAACTATCCTTTAGTCATTATTCCAGTAGACATAAGCATCTTCAGCATCTAAGCCATCATATCTTTCTGTGTCTGGGTCACTCCATTCTAACTCAAGGTTTTCTTCTGGTTCTTCGGGAAATAAGATGTCCACTTGTTGGAGGATGCTCTGGAAGGTAATCTTGTTCATTTGTTAGATGTCATAGAGATGGAAATGGGCCTGTACTAGTGCTCCAACATTTCATTTGAACAAGGTATAGATTTGTTTGGCAGCTCTAGCTTCATGGATGGTAACTCCTGCTGCACTTCTTATGTATGGCTGATCTTGTAACAATTGTCTGATATTGTAGAAGGCCTGTAGCTGGTGTATCTGAAGCAACCTTTGGGCAATAGCAAGGTTCTCTTGATACTTCTGGATCTGCTGGACCAAAGTTCCTTCAGGTTGGTGGAATTGTGGCAAGGGAATTGGAAGAGCTTAAAAGGAACTAAGAATAAGGGCCTGGATTTGCTGATCAATCATGGTTTGTGCAGGTATATCTTGAGGCAATTGATGTAAACTGGGGTTCCCAAGACACATCCATCTATGTTTCTTATATAGATGCTGGTTTCTCTGATGTTGTGTACAAGGTATGGTCTCTCCATTTCGGTTCCAGTTTGGCAGCAAAGTTTGTTCCAATCCTGCTTCTCCAAACTAGGACTTGATCTCCAATTTTGATCTTCTGATCTTTCTGTTTCTAGTCATAATGCTTCTTTTGTCTTTCCTGGGCCTTGATAATCTGGTTTTGGGCATCTTTTCGCAGCTGATCTCCTTTTTCAAGAAGCTTTCTGAGGTTTTCATGATCAGCTATTCTGGTCTTCTTGGCAAATATCATTTCGAAGAGCTTTTGTTTAGTTGAGGCAGCAGGGGTGTTTCAGATTTCCCACAGGATTTCAGATAAGCAGAGATCCCAATTGGTAGGATTGACCTTGGCAAGTTCTTTCTTGATGGTCTGGTTCATTCTTTTGGTCATTCCATTAGTTTGTGGATGATAAGAGGTGGTCCTTTTCAGGTGGATCCCATGAATTTGTACATAACTTGAGATTATATTGTTTACAAATTCAGTTCCTCGGTCAGAGATAAGTTCTTCAGGGGGTCTATATTGGAGGGAGAGGTCATGTAGATATCCAAAAATAGTCAGGGCATCTGCAATCTCCATGGGGTGTGCTTTGGGCCATTTAGTCAGATGTTTAACAAATACTAGAATATATCTGTTTCGTCTTTGTATTATTGGTAGGGGTCCAATTACATCTACTCCCCATCTTTGGAAGATATGAGTGAGTGGGAGAATCAGCTGTAGAGGGGCTTGATAGTTATTCTTTCCTTGATACTTCTGGCTGGTATCACACTTCTGTATGATGTCTCAGACTTGTGTTCTGAGGTGGGGCCAATGTTGATATTGCTTTCAAATCTTGTCTTCTTTATTTGTCTATCCTTGGTGTGCTTTCTGATGTTCTTTTCAGATGAGATCTTCTTGCTCCTTGATGGTCATGGGAACTTCTTTGAGGGTGCAGTTCCAGGGTACACCCTTTCTTTGGTTCATTGAGTCATGTGGAAGAGAACATCAACATTGTTGTGAGTTCTTCCCACTTTGTGGATGATGTTGATTTCATAATCTTAGAGGATAAGGATCCATTGGGCAAGGATTCCAGTGGGGTCTTTTCGGTGCAGTAACCATTTGAGAGCTGTATGGTCTATAATCAGGGTGAACTTTCTTCAAATGAGGTAATGTTTGAATAGAGTGACCACCCATATGACTGCAAGGCATTCCAATTTGGTGCTCTCATAGTTGGTCTACTGCTTGTTGGTGGCTCTGCTTGTATAAGCTATCACATGGTGCTGTTTGTCAGGTCCTTCTTGTGCAAGGATTGCTCCAAGGCCATTTTTGGATACATCAGTGTACAGGATGAAAGGTTTCTGCAGATCTGGCTGGACTAGGATTGGTGCTGAGGTCAGGCAGTATTGTAGTTTTCAGAAGATTTCTTCAAGTGGTTCTTTCCATTTGAATGGTATTTCTTTCTTTAGTAAGGTTCGGATTGGGCCAGAGATTTCGGCAAATCCCTTGATAAATCTTCTGTAGTAAGATGCAAGCATCAGGAAGGACAGGGCTTCCTTTGGGGTTTTAGGGACAGGGAAGTTGTTGACTTTTTCGATTTTTTGGTGTCTGCATGTGTTCCATCTTTAGAGACTATGAATCCAAGGAATTCAAGCTTCTGTTTGCCAAAGTAGCACTTCTTTGAGTTGAGTCTCAGGTGGTTTCATCGGGTGAGTTTGAAAAACTCCTCAAGGTCTTGCAGGTGGTCTTCAAAATTTGCTGAGTAGATGTTGGAATCATCCACATAAACAATCAGGCAGTAGTGGATGAGAGGGGCATATACTGAGTTCATCATTTGCTAGAAGGTTGGGGGTGCATTGCAGAGTCCAAAAGGCATTCAAAGGTATTCAAACAATTTTTCTAGGGCAAGGAAAGCTGTCTTTTAAATGTCTTTTGGGTCCATTGGTATCTCATGGAATCCTGCGAATAGATCCATGCTGCTGAAGTATCTTGCATTTTGTAGCTGGTCCAGAAGGTCATCACTTCGGGGCAAGGGGTATGCATCTTTCTTGGTTACTATGTTGAGTTTCCTAAAGTCTACAACTAGTCTCCATCCTCATTTCTTTGGTACTATGAGTATAGGGCTGGCCCAAGGGCTGGTAGAGGGTCGGATGACTCCATTGTCTAAGAGTTCCTGTATGTGTCCTTTTTCGAATATCTTCAAGTGGTGGGGTATCCTGTATGGTTTCTGTCAAATGGATGTTGTATTTCCTATATTTATACTGTGGTGGTATGATGGGTTGTATGGCAGATTGTCATAGTCTGTGGTGAAGATGTCCTGATATTTATAAAGGAGCTTAGTCAATTGTTTTTGTTGCTGAGGGGTCTTGTACTCAAGAAATACTACCTGTGTAATATTGTCTTCTTTGTTGATTCAAATCCATTCACCACTTCTATTTCTCAAGGTGACTTTGATTTCGCCTATGTATCCTAGGTCAATGGTTCCTCCTTCAGTAGAGAGTCCTTCAAGGGCTAGACCAGACCTTGAGGTCAGCTGAATGTAGGTTCCTTTTGGTGGTTGCATGGCAATACCAGTTCTGATGAGTGATGTGTTTCCAGGGCCTATGGTGGTATCATAGAGGCTGCTGAGATCATAACTGACATCTTCTTGGTATGCCTTTTTCAGTGGAAATGCATTGGGGTGAAGTAGGGTAAACTGTGCGATAATCTTGCCAAGTGTAGGCTGTCCATAGGCTGAGGCTCCTGTGGTATCAGATCTCCAACCTTTGATGTCCAGGTGTGGCCATCTTGCTCCAGTAGAGGGGTCTTGAAGGTAATTGATTCCTCTTTTTCCAGTGGAGTCTAGGGCTTCTATGAAATTGATAGCATCTTCTATCCATCCTTGGCAAGTTATATGGTGAATGAGAGCTAGGATATCTTCTCCTAGGTCATATATCTTAAGGACCTTTCTTATAGGCTTTTTCTTTTTCTCCTTTTGAATCTTGACTCAGTCATCTCCTCTTTTGAGTGTGTGTATTTTCACATCCTTGCTGAGATGGATTTTTCATATTGACAAAACTAGTATCTTGAGTGCTTTCCATGATGGCAGTATCCCATGGCTTAGAAGTGTTTTTTTCTTTCTTCGATTTCTCCTAGCTTCAGAAATCTGTATCCATTCCTATCATACTTTGGTGGGGGAGTGGAGAGGGGTTTCACTTCTGTTTGGATGTAGAATCCGACTCCATGTCTTCTTTTCACAAGTGAGGTGATGGATTCTTGAAATGAGGTCCCTTCTGCAATGATTTTCGGGGAATTCTGCTCATAGGGCTGTCTGGCTTGCTGGTCCAATATATAGCATTGATAGCAGTAGTCTCTTGGTGAGTGGAAAACAACTTAATGGGGGCATCTGCCTATTCAGAAGGCTCTTTTCTAGTGAGTTTCGGGCCTTGGGATAACTGGCTGTGTACTGGGTTCTGCTTCTTCTTCACTCCAGGGGGTGTTGTCTTCTTCTTCCTGAGGTTCCCAATTCGGATCATCCCATGAGACAGCTGTGGGGAGCTCTTCATTTTCAGAAATGCTGTCATCTTCTTCCTTGGAGGCTGGTCCCAAATTGCTTGAATTTTGGCTGCTTCAATTTCAGGATTGGGCATGACTTGTGTAAGGCTTTTCAGCTGGATGTTGTGGGGACATCTCTTCTTCCTTCTCCTGCAGTCAGTGCATGTAGTGCCAGGGCTTTTTCGAATTCCTACATGTCTGGATGAGTGTTCCTTGTATTTCTGTCTTTGGAGGCATTTGGTGCATCCTCTGGCTTCTCCAGCAATGGCTCTGATATGGAGATAGTATCTTGTGCCCATATATTGTCTTCTGGTCTGTCTTCTACCATGTTAATTTGGGGCCTCAGTCTGGGATCATTGTCATTTTCAGAGTCTTCCTCTTCTTCCTCCTCAGTGGTAGATTCTTTACTGTTGCATATTCTTCTTGAATAGTCACCTTCTTCTTTTTCTTTGATGGCTCAAAACTAGTGACCTTGACTTGGTACTTCTTTCCTCTGTAGTCGAATTTGAGTACTTGTTGGCCAATGTTGACATCTGCATTCATTTCCTTCATCCAGTTGGTGCTAAGGATCATGTCATAGGTGACAGCTTCGGTTACAACTGCCTTGGGAATGGCAAACTGAATGTGTCCAAGGGTGATGGTGATGTTTTGGACCTCTCCCAGGGGTTGAGTTCGGGCACTATCTGCTGCTATGATGCTGAGACTAGAGGGTCCATCAATGGGCCATTGAATGCTGTCCAGGAATTTCTTGGCAATTACACATACAGCTGCTCCTGTATTAATGAGGATTTTCACCTTCTGGCCTCCAATTTCTCCAAACAAGTAGGTACTGATATGTCTTTCTGCAGCTTGTACAGCTGGGGTTGCTGGTTCTTCTTGAGGGATAGGAACTCTTCCTGTGTAGGATCTGGTGGTTCACAGCAACTTGTTCCTTACTCCAGCAGATATCAGTTGTAGGAACTGCAAGAGGGAGACTTCCATCTTGGCTTCTTGGATCTTCTGCCAAGCTTCATTGTAAATGTCTTGGGGCATAGTCTTTGGGATGTATTTCTTCTTGGACTTGGGAGTCTTGGTTTCCAATTCTTCTCCCATCTCTTCATCAGCAGATTCTGGTAGTGGACCTTCTCCATTGATAGTAGTTTCAGGAATGAAGGGTGAAGGAGACTGGGGGGGTGTATCAACCTGTTCTTCTTCATCTTCATTTTGAATGATTCTTCTGCTGGTTCTTTTTGGTGGCTTCTCAACTGCTTGGGGGTGGCCTACTGCTCTCTTTCTTTTCTCTGCTGGGTAGACTGTTTCATATTCAGCTTTGATTGGGTATAGGTCTAGGTCACTGTATTCCTCACTGTCACTCTGCTCATAGTCTTCAACTGGATGAGCTTCTGTCTTCTTGTTGTGGGTATCCTTTCGGTTTGGTGGTTCAGAATTCCTTGAGCTGCCTTGGTTGTTGTATTCAGTAGCATAGTGTCCTTGCTGTCCACACTTGTAACATTGGACCTCTGCTCTGTCTCTTGAAGGATAGTTTCGGCTATCAGAGGATGGGTAGTTCCTCTGGTAATCCTGATTTTTACATGGGGTGTACCTTGGCTGGTAGTTCCGATTTTCTTAAGGAGGATACCTTGGCTGGTAATTCCGATTTTCGCATGTGGTAAGCCTCTCAATCTGGCCAGCCAGTCTGTCTACTTTCAAATTGAGGTCTTGAATCTCATTCTTGTCTTTCTTCCATTCTTTGGCTGGCTTTTCTCCTTTTGATTCTCCTTGAAGGATTTCTTGCAGGGCTTTGACCAAGAGGTCCTCCTTGACTTCTTTCTGATTGTCAGTCTAGGTGGTTCCTTGTTTGACATCAAAATATCCTTGGGCTGTATCTACTTGCTCTTTAGGCTTCCTGATGCCCAGGGTTCGGACATGTTGAGCAATGTTGGGTGGAATTCCATTCATGAAGATTATTGGACCAATAATGTCTTGGTTGGCAACATTGAATCTGATAGCAGACATTCTCTTCTGGATTCTGGTGAAGAATGCTCTTGGGGATTCTCCAAGGTTCATCTTCATTCCCATGATAGATTCTTAAGCTTTGTAGCAGGTTTCATTTCCTGCATACTTTCAATGATCCAGTGTTGCATGGCCTCATATTGTTCTTCATCTGACCTTGCATTTTAATGACATCTTCTAGGTCTGTGCTGTTATCACTTACAGTTCTGACAAAGATGTCTTTGGCTGGTTCCCTCAGTTGTGCCTTGAAGACATTGATTTATCTTTGGGTTCACAAATCTCTCAGAGCTGCTATTCCTTCGATTGTATCTATGAATTCTCTTGGATCTTCCTCTGGGTATCCTGCAAATGTGGGTAGTGTTGTGCCCATTTTGTCTTCACTTTCTTCTGATTCTGTGTCAATTTCTGGCTCTGATTCTGAGTTGTTGGCTGTTGATGGATATGAACTTGAAGGTGCAAAAGATCCAGGAGATAGTGCTCTTCTCAGTACTGTTCTGGGGAGTCTTATGGGCTGTTCTCTTGGGATTGGGGTTACTGGTCTGGGTAAATCAGGGAAGACCCTTGGAGGGAATCTTTTTTGGTGATTATTGAGATCTTGGACAAGATTGTCAAAGTCTAGATTGGTGTTGTTTACTTCATCTGATGTAAGCTCATCAAAATCTCTGGTTGGTGTATCTGCTGGTGGTACTGGAGGAGGATTTCATACAGTGCTGGCTTCTGCAATGTCAGATCCTTCTGATGCTGAGTGGTGTTCGATTCTAGAGATAATTACTTCTCTTCCTGTCCAAATACTTTGTAGTGCTGGAATTTTTTCTCCTGTAGTAGCTGAAATTGATACTATATCAAAGGTTGCAGCAGTGCTGGTCTCCAGGTTGAAGGTTGGGTTCTGTGAGCTGAAAAGTCATGTAGATTGCTGGTTTTTGTAATCTTTCCAGTTGAGCCCCCAAATGTAATGTGTCTGACTCAATAGAGGCAAATTACAAGGTTGGATGGCTGTGTAGATTGGCTTGAGCCCCCAGTTACTTTGTCAAAAAGCAACAAAATGTTCAGGTATTATATAGGTCTGATACTGGTATTGGTGCTGATACTGGTGTTTAGTAGTATAATATTCAACAGCTGGAGACTTTCTGCGTGCAATTTCCTAATTCGGCAGCATTTTTGTATATATCACAGTCCTTTGTGTATAAGTGGGTTTTCTTTTTGAGTGGTGGGTAAATTCGTGTGACCTGACAATCTTGTGAACAGTGAATTTGGTGGATTTCCTTAATAAGCACGGACTCTCTGGGAACTGGAGATCTGTTATTCCTTAAAGGGTATGGGTTCTGGATGCTGGCGTAATGGCGATCGAGTTTCTTATTCAGGCGAGCAGACTAAAAGTGGCAGGTTTCTCAGGTGCGGTCTTCGAGTGATGCAGTTAAGCGAGCAATGTGGCTTAAACGGATGGTGCAGTTAAATGATACAGATTTGAACGTGGCGGATCGGCGGAATGCAGCAGATCAGCATATAAATAGGTGGACTTGAATGAGGTGGTTGGAACGAGGCAAACTGGGATGAAGCAGATTGGCCTTATGTGGCGAATTGGCGTTACATGGCAGATCAGCGAACAAAATGTAGATTGGCAGAATGCAGTGGATCTCTTGAAAAATGGCAGCCTTTCTTGGTGGCGAACTTAGGTGCAGTGGTTCTTTACTCGAACTTGGTAGCAAAACTGGAAAACAGCAAACTTCAGGCTTATCTGGCAAGCCAACCAAAACTTCTTTCTATTGGAAAGTAGACTAGAGTGGAAATGAGGTACCAATGCTTACAATCTCCTTTAATAGTGGCTCATTGGCAGGTGTATCTCCTAAGTGTTGCAATCCAATTCCTTTAGGACTAAGGGGCTTTTGGCAGGCATTTCTCCTAAGTGTATTTAGCAGACTTATCTTTTGCTTTTGGTTTCAATTTCAGACTAAGGTTTATTCACTCTTGTCTCTGGTCTATTTTATATATTGTGGTTGCTACCTGGTTGCTATCTGGCTAAGTATAGAATGCTATTTATGGGGTTACAGTCACTATAAGGGATTACGGTCACTGTAAGGAGTTACAGTTACTGTAAGGGGTTACAGTCACTGTAAGGAGTTATTCCTGCTTTAGCTATCTGAGTTATTTATACAGTTTTCTGCAGCAATGATTGCTGGGCTGGTTACTATGCTAAATGTTCATGTCATCTTATTCATGTCATCTGGCTGAGTTAAGAGGTAGCTACATTTTTATGGTTTGTCACAGTAGGATGAACTCCTGGGTCCAGTCAGGTCTTCTCAAAATTGGGGCCTGGGTTAACCTGGTCTTGAGTTTGTCAAAGACTTGTTGCTACTGTTGGGTCTACTGAAACTTAACCTCCTTTCTGAACAGATCATTGATAGGGCTGGCAATATGAGAGAATCTACAGATGAACCTTCTGTAGTAGGATGCTAGTCCTATGAAGGCTCAGGTTTCAGTAATGTTAGTGGGTACTGAGTATACTGCTACTACCTTGATCTTGATAGGGTCTGTGTATGTTCCATCATAGTTTATGATGTGTCCAAGATAAGTGATTTCTTTTTCTCCAAATTTGCATTTCTTAGGCTTGATGTAGAGGCCATACTTATGAAGTTATCTGAGAATTTCCTTGATATGTTCCAAGTATTTCTCAGCCATTCTACTGAAGATGATTATATTATCCACATACATCATCATCCATCTTTCCATAACATCTCTGAAGATACTATTCATCATTCACTGAAAATTTACTAGTACATTACACATTCTAAAGGGTATGTAGGAGTAATGAAGGCTGATCTTTTGCTGACTTCTGGTATAAGGCTGATTTGGTAGAATCCAGAGAACAGATCAAGAGTAGTTAGAATTGTATCTCATTTCCCAGCATAATAAGGATATCACCAATATTGAGCAGTGATTATCTGTCTTTTTCAGTGATCTCATTAAGTCTTTGGTAGTCTGTGCAGAATCTGGTTACAAATTCTTCTAGTTAGCTTTCTTTTTTTGATACAAGGACTATAAGTGATGACCAAGGACTGCTGGCTACTTTGATGATCCCAGATTTCTCCATCTTTTTGATTTCCATCTTGAGCCATTCTCTATAAGCTGATGGGATAGGATGGGCCTTCTGATAAATTGGCTTTACACTTCTAGTATTGACATCATGATAGTATAAGGGCTCTTTGGTCTTGATGTCCTTAAAGTCTGTAGTCAGTACATCTTTGAATATATGTAAGAGGTCTTGTAATTCTTTCCTAAATGGGAATCTTCTTCTGATTATATAGGTATATTTGTCTTCCTTCTTGTGCTCTAATTCAGTAATCCTAGTTGCTATATGGATTCCTCTTTCTATAGAGTCAAATTCAGCTCTTTCTTACTTTGTTTGTCTGCTGTTTGTTACCTCCTTGATTCTTGGGTTGAGAACAGATAGGATGAGTATCTGTGCTAATCAATTCTTCTTCCTTACTTTAAATGGAATTGTTGGGTTGTGGTTTCTAGCAAAAAGGAGGATTTCTCTTATATAATCTGAATCAATGACTTCTTCTTCTATGGATATTTCACTTTTTACCAAGCTACTTCTTGTCTTGAGGATCCTGATATGATTTGGTAGAATGGTTACTTTGATTTATGTTCTAAGGATAGTTGTTTTCTGTGGTTTGAGTATGGTGTGTGAGATAGTAGACAGGTCCATTCTAGCTACATTTTCTGATTTATACTGTGGCATATGTATCCAGATGGATCCTAAATTTTGACTATAATATCCTCATCTTCATCATTGCTGTCATCTAGAAGCTCTGGTGGTCCATCTTCTATTTCCTCCTAGTTCTTCTTTATCTTACTAGTGATCTTCTTTATCATGATGATATAAGAGTAGCAGTGATCCAGGTGCTGGGCACAGTACATCCTTTCACTATGGGGGCACACTCCTTGTGATACATATCCATTCGCAATGTTCATGTACCATTCTTCTGTGACTATATAGGCCTCTTCTTCTTGCTCTTCCTTTATCTTAGAGCAGACTTCTTTGTGGACATTGATGGAAATTCTGATCTTTCTTCCCTGATAGATAATCTGCATCTTTTGAGTACTAAGATTGATTATTACCTTAGTTTTGTGAAGCCATTGATTGCCAATGAGGATATTATAGTTGGTTATATTAGTGATGATGATATCTACTAGGATAGTGACTTCTCCAAACTTGATTGGTACATCTCAAATCTTTCCCAGAGATGTTGCTCATATTCCATCAGCTGTAATGAATACCAGTTTGATAGCTTCTTCTATTTCCCAACCCAGGTGGTCTATTTTCTTCTTAGTGATGAGACATCCTCTAGCTCCTGTATCAATGATGGCCTTAAAGACTTAGTCTTCAATCTGACAGATGGCATAAGCTGATGTCTTGATTATCTTTGCTCTCTTCACTTGAGTCTTCTTGAGCATTGTTGGCTTAGATGATTCTCCATCCTTGATCCTTTTCTATGTCTGAGATTCCTGTTTTTATTTGTTGTCTGAAAGTTGGGATTTCTGCCAGTTGGCCAAAGATTACATTGACTTTTTGGTCTTTGAGGTCCTTGAAGATATCATACTTAAAAGTTTTAGTCTTATGCAACTTCTATTCCTTCTTTCCTTCACTTAATGGAGAAGTGTTCTGGATAATATCTTCTATTACTTATTCAAGCTCAGTATCTTATTCCAGCTCTATATCTTGGTCAGCCTCACTTTGCTGGATCTCTTTTTTGATAGCTACTTCTGATCACTTTGTCTGTACTTGGGTCTTCTTTGAAGGCCTGCCTATAGGCTTCTTGTAAGAAGTAGCTCAGATGTCCTTCTTACTTGAGATGGCAGAATAAGCTTCTCATTACTCCTACTCTTTCTCTGATTCTCCAATCTCCTTGAAGGTGATAGTATTTGCATATTCTCAGTTTCTAGCTTCATTGCTTGGTTGAGTCTTGCATTTGGTTTCTGCCATGCACTCTGAGGTATAATTGCCTTCTTCTTTACATTTGTAGCATATTACTGGTCATCTTTCATTTATGGCAGCAAACTTCTGTACTGGCTACTTCTTGAGCTCTTTGACTATTGTAACGTGCCTGGCTCAATAGAGGCAAATTACAAGGTTGGGCGGCTGTGTAGATTGGCTTGAGCCCCCAGTTACTTTGTCAAAAAGCAACAAAATGTTCAGATAATAGGTATAGGTTCCTTGTGTT
>RQIL01042991.1:0-15292 GCA_003951145.1 Jimgerdemannia lactiflua | reverse complement strand
CTTTGGTGCTGATTCCAAGGCTGGGGCGGGGTCTCCTTTAAGTAGCGCACTCGTTCATTTCGGCTCGGGTAATCCTTGCTCCATTTGGTGTGATCACTTGATATACTAGGTTATTCACCTGATTGTCAGTCATGTGTCATCTGATCTTAGCAGTCACTTGTACTTCGTATTTCGATGCTGTCGGTTGTGCACGTCACAATATGTATTGTAACATGCCTGGCTCAATAGAGGCAAATTACAAGATTGGGTGGCTGAATAGATTGGCTTGAGCCCCCAGTTACTTTGTCAAAAAGCAACAAAATGTTCAGGTAATATGTATAGGTCTGATACTAGTGTTGGTACTGATACTGGTGTTTAGTAGTATAATATTCAATCTGGAGAATTTCTGCGTGTGATTTCCTAATTTGGTGGCATTCTTGGGTTGCATGTGAATGGGTTTCCTTCTTGAGCGACAATCAGTGGATAATTTCGTGCAACCTGGGTGGTCAGATTTCTCGAATTTGGCAGATTTCCTCAATGAGTGGGCTCTCTGGGAACCAGGTGATCAGTTATTCCTAGATGCGGATTGCTCACATGACGGGCAATTGGGTTGATCAGTACAGATTGAGTGGTTGATGTGGTTGAGTGGGCATTACGGTTGAGCGGGTGTTATGGGTTACTTGAATAATGCGGTTAAGCAGACGATTTGGCTGAACGAGGCAGCTGGAATGAGGCGGATCGGCAGTACATGGCGGATCAGCGGACAAAATGTAGAATGATGTGGATCGGTGGGCAAAATGTAGAATGATGTGGATCGGCAGACAAAATGTAGAATGATGCGGATCGGCAGATCGGCAGACAAAACATGGCAGACTTCTTGAAAGTGGTGAGTTACTTGAAAACAGACTTGAAAATGGCTTAAGTGGCGGACTTCTTGAAAATGGCAGACTTTGGCTGACAAAGTTACGTCAGGACTGCTTTGTTTGCACAATGGATCACTGCGAAGGTACATCAAGACTGGCTTTGAGAGACGGATTTCAGGCTTCAAAGTTATGTTGGATGACTGACTTTGAGAGGCAGACTTAGACTGGAAAATGGCGAACTAAATGAGGCGGATCAGCAGTATGTGGCAGATTGGCAGACTTCTCTTGAAAACGATGAACTTCTTTGTATCAGAAAGTGGACCAGAGTGGAAATGAGGTACCAGTTGCTCACAATCTCCTAGAAGAGGCTCTAGAGTGGGTGTTTCTCCTAAGTATTGCAATCAAATCTTTAGGATCAAGTAGCTTTTGGCAGGTGTATCCCTTAAAGTGTTGTAGGCAGACTTGTCTTTTGCTTTTTGGTTTCAATTTCGGAACTAAGGTTTATTCACTCTTGTCTCTGGGGTATTTTATACATTTGTGGTTGCTATCTGGTTGCTATCTGGCTAATTATAGGTTTGCTATTTATGGTGTATTTGGGGTGACAGCCACTGTTAGAGTGACAGCTGCTGTCAGGGTGACAGCCACTGTCAGGGATTTTCCCTATTTTAGCTATCTGAGTTACTTATACATTTTTCCGCAGCAATGGTTGCTGTGCTGGTTACTATGCTAAGTATTCATATCATCTGGCTGTTCACATCATCTGGCTGTAATTCAGATAGTACATTTTTGTGGTTTATCACATCAGCCCCCACTAAAGGATGGTCTGTCCCAGATAATCCTTTAGTCATTATTTCAGTAGGCATAAGCATCTGTGGCATCTATTCCTATTTCATCATCTCCTTCTGTATCTGGATCACTTCATTCAAGTTCTGGATCTTCTTCTTGTTTTTTAGAAAGTAGAATATCAAGTTGTTGAAGGGTACTCTGAAAGGTAGCTTCATTCATCTGATGGATGTCATTTAGGCAGAGATGAGACTGCACCAGGGCTCCAACATCTCACCTGTATAGGATATAGATTCGTTTGGCAGTTCTTACTTCTCTGAGAGTGATTCCAGCTGGGCTCCTGATGTAAGGTTGGTCTGTCAACAGTTGTCCAATGTTGTAGAAGGCCTGCAGATGATGGATCTGAAGCAACCTTTAGGCAATGGTGAGGTTCTCTTAATGCTTTTGGATCAATTGTATCAGAGTTCCTACAAGTTGGCAGAACTGGGGCAAGGGAATTGGCAGGGCTTGAAAGGAGCTAAGGATGAGGGTCTGGAGGCGCTGGTCTATCCTCTGAGTTATGGTTTGTGCAGGTATATCTTGAGGTGATTGATGTGAACTGGGGTTCTTAAGACATATCCATCCATGCTTCTTATATAGATACTGGTTCCTCTGATGTTGTATATAAGATATGGTCCTTCTCATTTTGGTTCCAGTTTGGCAGCAAAGTTTGTTTCAATCATGCTTCTCCAAACTAGGACTTGATCTCCAATCTTGATCTTCTGATCCTTCTGCTTCTGGTCATAGTACTTCTTTTGTCTTTCCTGAGTCTTGATAATCTGGTTTCAGGCATCTTTTCACAGCTGATCTCCTTTTTTAAGAAGCTTTCTAAGGTTCTCATAGTCAGCAGTTCTGGTCTTCTTGACAAATATCATTTTGAAGAGCTTTTGTTTGGTTGAGGCAGCAGGGGTGTTTCAGATTTCCCACAGGATTTCAGATAAGCAGAGATCCCAATTGGTAGGATTAATCTTGGCAAGTTCTTTCTTGATGGTCTGGTTCATTCTTTCAGTCATTCCATTGGTTTGTGGATAGTAAGAGGTGGTCCTTTTTAGATAGATCCTATGAATTTGTACATAACTTAAGATTATGTTGTTCACAAATTCAGTTCCTCAGTCAGAGATAAGATCTTCAGGGGGTCCATATTGGTGGGTGAGGTTATGAAGATGTCTAACAATGGTTAGGGCATCTGCAATCTCCATGGGGTATGCTTTGGGCCATTTGGTCAGGTATTCAACAAATACTAGGATGTATCTGTTTTATTTTGATATTACTGGTAGGGGTCCAATTATATCTACTCCCCATCTTTGGAAGATATGAGTGGGTGGGGGAATCAGTTATCGAGGGACTTGATGGTTCTTCCTTCCTTGATACTTCTGGCAGATGTCACAATTCTGGATGATGTCTCAGACTTGTGCTCTGAGGTGGGGCCAATGTTGATAATCTTTTCAAATCTTGTCTTCTGTATTTGTCTGTCCTTGGTGGGCTTTCTGGTGTTCTTGTCGGATGAGATCTTCTTGCTTCTTGATGGTCTTGGGAACTTCTTTGAGTGTGCAGTTCCAAGATACACCCTTCTTTTGGTTCATTGGGTCATGCAGAAAAGAATATCAACATTATTATGAGTTCTTCCCGCTTTGTGGATGATGTTGATTTTGTAATCTTAGAGGATAAGAATCCATCAGGCAAGAATTCCAGTGGGGTCTTTTCGGTGGAGTAACTATTTGAGTGCTGTATGGTATTGTGAACTTAGGAGGAATTGGAAGGATGGAGAGAGAAGAGCGGTGTTTATTGATTACCCAATGTTACGTGCTTTTACACGATTATGATGATGTCACCCCAATGCCACTGCGCCACAAATTATCTATATCGAGTATGCTATATCGAGTTGTAATCTGCAATCTCAACACTCCTGCTCAACAAGATAAAGAATGCAAACAAAACATTACCAATGGGATGCTATCTAGATGACTGAAAAAGATCGAAATTCCCTGCTTATAAGCATAAAAATAGGTAAGAGAAGTAGTGAAAAATGGAAATCCTGAGCATTGTTATAGGTTCCCATTACAAATATTTGCCATAACACTCATTCTACCTGTTGTTTCGCCGTAATATTTATTTTTACCTGTCGTTCGCTATTATTTGCTCATCGCTCATCGTTATACCCATTCCTTGCATGCAAAAATCGAACTTTGCCTTTGGAAGGGCCTTCATTAACGAATCTGCCGCCATTTGCTCCGTAGGGATATATAGCAGGCGTATAGCCTCGTTTTCAATGCATTCTTGTATGTAATGGTACTGTATATTGATATGCTTGGTCCTTGTATGATATATAGGGTTCTTTGCCAAAGCAATGGTGGATTGGTTGTCCTGTTGTATAGTCGTAGATCCTTGAGTGATTCCCAGATCCTTTAGTAGTTCATGAAGCCAGATAGCCTCCTTCGTCGCCATTGACAACACTTGATATTCCGCTTGCATAGACGATGTCACCACCGATGATTGCTTACGAGTTTGCCACGAAATAGCTCCACCATCATCGAGATAGAAGAAGTATCCTGTCATAGACCTTCTGTCATCCAAGTCTCCAGCCCAATCAGCATCACATGCGCCAGAAAGGCTTACCATAACGGTACTTCCACTTACTCCTTTATCACCCAAATTGAGCATATAGCTTCTTGTGCCTTTAATGTACCTGAATATGCACTTGATTGCCGTCCAATGCGAGTTGTCGTAGCATGATGCATATTGTGCCACTTTGTTGATTGCATATGATAGGTCGGGTCTCGTCCCGAGCATCAGATACATAAGAGATCCTACTGCTTGTCGATAGGGAATATCGTTGTTGTCGAGTGTATCGGACTTCTTTAATCTCACAGACGTCTCCATCGGTGTTCCAACTGGCTTGCACTTGCTCATACCGAATCGCTCGAGTATTGTCTGAATGTAGGCTTCTTGGCTTAGGTGTATAGTACACGCGCTCCTGTCACATATGATGGATATCCCCAAAAGGAAAGACGCATCACCCAAATCTGTCATCTTGAACTTCTTGCATAGTGCCACCTTTACTTCATTGATCTTACTTGTTGTCTCAACCAGAATGATATCATCGACCCAAATTCCCAGATACACTGTTCCTGAGGATATATGACAAGTGTATATGCATGGGTCTGCTTCGCATCATTTGAACCCATTCTCTTCTATGAGATAATCATCAATCTTTCAATTCCATAGCCTCGCCATCTGTTTTATACCATAGAGGCCTTTGCATAGTCTGCATACTAACTTCTTCTCATTGTCATAGAGTTCATATCCTTGTGGTTGAAGAACATATAGTTCGGTATCCACATCTCCATTTAGAAAGGCTGTCTTAATATCCATTTGATGTATCTCGTAGTCATACTTGGCTCCGATCACAAGAAGTATTCTAAGCGAAGTAAGCTTAAATACTGGGGAAAAAGTCTCGTCATAGTCGACCCCAAAGTCTTGTGAATACCCCTTTGCCACAAATCGGGCCTTGTATCATTCTATGCTACTGTTGCTATCATGTTTGATCTTATACACCCATCGGGATCCTATGGCTTGCTGATTTGCCAGAAGAGGGACCAAATCCCATGTGTTGTTCTCGATGAGTGAATTATACTCCTCGTCCATAGCCTTTTTCCACTCCTTTTTATCGTTTGAATGAATGGCTTCATCGTAGTGTGCCAGCTCACCGGTCGTTGCTATGTAAGCACATTCGCAGGCATAGTTCATGTGATGTTGTTTGCGACAAGAGGACTTGGGTGGGTCCCAGTAATTTCCCAGATCTGCTTGGACTTCGTTATCCATCCCAGATTTGCGCTTTTTCTTATCCTTCAGAGAGATGTCCTCTTCGTTATCTGAAATCTCTGTAATTCTTGGTTCAGGGGGTCTCGTAGGTACTTGCACTGTTGATCTCGTAGGCATAGGTTGTACCATTGTTGCTGGAATCATTGGTGTAGTTGCATTCACTGTCGGCGTAGTTCTACTCACCATTGGATTGATTACAGATATAGGAATTTCCACGCGAATTTCCTTTGCTTTCTCTTTGAACTGAACGTCGCGAGAGATGACTATACCGTGCTTTTGCGTGTTCCACAACCTATACGCTGATCCATCGTATCCAAGAAATATATGCTTATCTGCTTTAGGCTTGAATTTTCCTCTATTTCCACCTTTATCCAATACGTAAGCCTCGCTTCCAAATATCCGTAAGTGTGAGACGTCGGGCTTGGATCCGCTCCACAGTTCTTCAGGTGTGAGGTTATCATCCTTAGACTGTACGTCGCTTTCTTTACTTAAGGCTCAAGAAATGTATCGATTGCATATATATACTGCCATGTTCAATACTTCGGCCCAGAAGGATTGCAGCAAACCAGCTGCATTCATCATCGTTCGGGCCATCTCGATGATCGTTCAATTGAACCATTCCGCCATGCCATTTTGTTGCGGAGTATAGGGAGCTGTTCTAGTATGTCATATTCCATGCTCTTTTAAGAATTGTTTGAAGGACTTGTTTACGTATTCTGTCCTGTTATCCGAGCGTAGTATCCCTATCCGACATTTCATATCGTTCTCCATGCTCGCCTTGAATTCTTTGAATTTTTCGAATGCTTCGCTCTTTGCTGAGAGGAAGTATATATGAGCCTTACGAGTGTAGTCATCTATGAAAGTAATGAAATACTTCTTTCCGGAATGTGATGATGTATGCATGAGACCACAGATGTCCATATGTATAAGATCGAGTATACCATTTGCTCACTTCATCCATACCTGAAAAGACCTTCAAGAAGCCTTATTCACTGCGCAGTCATCGCAAAAGAAATTCAGAGATATATAGTTCGGCAATCCTTTCACTGAGCTATTTCTCATCATCTGTTCTAAGCTTGTCTGGCCAATGTGTCCTAACCATTCATGCCATACATGCCAGGTGTTGTTTGTCATTGCGGAATGTACTGATGTACTGTTCAGCATGCTGTTGATTGTGTAAAGGTTCCCTCTTTTCGATGCATATATTAATTTCTTATTGTTCTTTAGATCGATTACTGTTACTCCGTTCGGGCATATGTTGACTCCTTTGTCTCCTCGGGCCATCATTCGTCCTATCAAGAAGAGATTTTTGCCTATATCCGGAGCGTATAGTACGTCTGCAAAAGTGCCTGAGAGTTCTTTGACCTTTCCATGCAGGTGTATACTGACATTTCCTTTGCCCTGAGTATAGATCACATTGTTGTTGCCTAGTTTGATAGGTACGGGATGCTCGAACTTCTCATACGTAGAGAACCATTCATGGTGCACCGTCATATGTTGTGTTGTGCCAGAATCCATAAGCCAAACTTCTTCACTGCACACATTAGCACTCGTGCTTACGTTTGCATGTTGGCAGCTCTCCGCCTCCACAAAGAACATCCCATTGCCACTCTGATTGTTGGTGTCCATGACATTCGCCTGACCACGTTGGTCTTCCTTTTCTTTCTTCTTTAGATTGCAGTCTTGGACACGATGTCCAGGCTTATCACAGTAGAAGCACTTACTACTGAATTTGGCATGTTGACCATCTCGTTGTCCATCGCGTTGATCTCATCCTTTGCTTGGCTTTCCTTTGCCTCGACCATGCGCGCCATAGAATGCTTTCTCGTCATAGTCTTCGTTTGCGCCGTTGTTCTGCCTCAATTCATCGTTTAATAGGCTCGTGATGACGTGCTTGTAGTCCGAAAGCTTATTGGATTCCTGCATAGCGGATACGACCACGTTATACATGTCTGGAAGGCCTTGTATAAGGGCCAGGACCTTGTATTCCTTCCTGATGAGGTCTGCTGGCATAGAAAGTGAGTTCACCTGATTCGTCAGATCATTGACGTGATTGACATATTCTTGAATGCTCTCCTTGGGCTTCATCTGTAGAGTAAATAATTGTCCCTTCAGGTGGAATTTGTTGGATGCAGATGCTTGTTGATGGTGATCGCATAGAGTCTCCCAGGCTTCATTTGCCATCGTAGCATTCATAATAAGTTTCATTTGCTCATTCGATAGAGTGAACGTGATCTCCCTCAATACCTTGCGATCCTTCACTAGGTCGTATCTCATTATTTGCACCTGTGGCTTCCAATAGTTCTCTAGACCACATTCCTCCAAGAGGTTTCTCATATGGTATGTCCATATGGCGTAATCCTTACCGTTGAAGACAGGAATCGTCCTTCTTGTCATCGTAGCCACCACTGAAGTGACTGTGGTACCCACGCCAGTACCCATTCCGCTTGTGTTACTTGCCAGGCTTGGTGTCGCAGCACTTGAGCTTGGGCTTCCTGGGTTTGACATCTTCGTATGTTGTAGTGTAGCGTATACTAAAGAGGTGTGTATATTATCCACTAACCGGGGCTCATAACCTTTG
This sequence comes from Jimgerdemannia lactiflua, assembly GCA_003951145.1. Taxonomy (NCBI): domain Eukaryota; kingdom Fungi; phylum Mucoromycota; class Endogonomycetes; order Endogonales; family Endogonaceae; genus Jimgerdemannia; species Jimgerdemannia lactiflua. Next base: position 7,225 of record RQIL01042991.1, on the reverse strand, counting down.
TTGTGAACTTAGGAGAAATAGGAAGGATGGAGAGAGAAGAGTGGTGTTTATTGATCACCCAATGTTACATGCTTTTACGTGATTATGATGATGTCACCCCAATGCCACTGCGCCACAAATTATCTATATCGAGTGCGCTATATCGAGTTGTAATCTGAGAAGAGCAGTGTTTATTGATCACCCAATGTTACACGCTTTTATGCGATTATGATGATGTCACCCCAATGCCACTGCGCCACAAATTATCTATATTGAGTGTGCTATATCGAGTTGTAACCTGTAATCTAAACATATGGTCTGTGATCAGGGTGAACTTTCTTCTAATAAGGTAATTTTTGAACAAGGTGACCACCCATATGACTGCCAGGCATTCCAATTTGGTGCTCCCATAGTTAGTCTGCTGCTTGTTGGTGGCTCTGCTTGCATAAGCTATCACATGGTGCTGTTTGTCAGGTCCTTCTTGTGTAAGGATTGCTCTGAGGCCATTCTTGGATTCATTAGTATACAGAATGAAAGGTTTCTGTAGATCTGGTCAGACTAGGATTAGTGCTGAGGTCAGGCAGTGTTGTAGTTTTTAGAAGGCTTCTTCAGCAAGGTTCAGATTGGGGCAGAGATTTCAGCAAATCCCTTGATAAATCTTCTGTAGTAGGATGCAAGCATCAGGAAGGACAGGGCTTCCTTTGGGGTCTTGGAAACAGGGAAGTTGTTGACTTTTTCAATCTTCTTGGGGTCTGCATGTATTCTATCTTTAGAGACTATGAATCCAAGGAATTCAAGCTTCTGTTTGCCAAAGTAGCACTTCTTTGAGTTGAGTCTCAGGTAGTTTTGTCAGGTGAGTTTGAAAAACTCTTCAAGGTCTCACAGGTGGTCTTTGAAATTCACAGAGTAGATGTTGGAATCATCCATGTAAACAATCAGGCAGTAGTAAATAAGAGGGGCATATACTGAGTTCATCATTCACTGAAAGGTTGGGGGTGCATTGCAGAGTCCAAAAGGCATTTGGAGGTACTCAAACAATTTTCCTAGGGTAAGGAAAGCTGTCTTTTGAATGTCTTTGAAGTCCATTGGTATCTCATGGAATCCTGCAAATAGATCTATACTGCTGAAGTATCTTGCATTTTGTAGCTGGTCCAGAAGATCAACAATTCAGGGCAAAGGGTATGCATCTTTCTCGGTTACTGTGTTGAGTTTCTTGAAGTCTATAACTAGTCTCCATCCTCCTTTCTTTTGTATGATAAGTATAGGGCTGGCCTAAGGACTGGTGGAGGGTTGGATGACTCTATTGTCTAAGAGTTCCTAAATGTGTTCTTTTTTGAACATCTTCAAGTGGTGGGGTATCCTGTATGGCTTCTGTCAGATGGGTGTTGCATTTTCTGTATTTATACTATGGTGGTATGATGGGTTGTATAGCAGGTTACCATAGTCTGTGGTAAAGATGTCCTGATATTTATGAAGGAGTTCAGTCAATTGTTATTGTTACTGAGGGGTCAATTCTTCTCCAATATTTGTAGAAGGCTTCACTTTCTCCTGGATTGCAGAGGGGCCTTTCCTTTCTTCTGTGATCTTTTGCCATTTCCCTGTAAGTTTAATTCATAAACTTCTCTGTGTGTTTGGTTGAGGTAAGGCACAAGGTGTCCAATTATGGTTCCTTTTGGCAGGATGATGTTGTCCCAGCTTGTGTTGGTTGCTTGGGAGTGTACTGGATTCATCTTGTCAGGAAAGGTGTACTCTTATATGTACAGATTTCGGATTTCTTCATTGAGTTCGAAGAAAAGATTCCTGGGGTCTGGTGGTGCAAAGATTTCGATAGTGGTTTGCTCTCCTGGCTCAAGAATGAGATTCTTGTGAAGCTTTACTGGCTGGTGGAAAACTTGCTGAGGGGCATTTGCTTTAAATCAGCTGACCTGGAGGAGATGTACTTCCTTCTTTTCAGAGCTTCCAAATCCTTTGGTTTGTCTGATTCCTTGAGTGAGATTGGGTACTTCTTGCAACTGAGGAGTCTTGTATTTGAGGAAGACTGCTTGAGTGATTTTGTCTCCTTTGTTGATTCAGATTCATTCACCACTTCTATTTCTTAAGATGACTTTGATTTCGCCTATATATCCTGAATAAATGGTTCCTCCTTCAGTAGAGAGTCCTTCAAGGGCTAGACCAGATCTTGAGGTCAACTGGATGTAAGTTCCTTTTGGTGGTTGCATGGCAATACCAGTTCTGATGAGCTTTGTACTTTCGGGGCCCATAGTGGTATCATAAAGACTACTGAGATCATAGCCAACATCTTCTTGGTGTGCCTTCTTGAGTGTAATTGCATTGGGGTGAAGTAGAGTAAACTGTGCAATGTTCTTGCCAAGTATAGGCTGTCCATGGGCTGAGGCTCCTGTGGTATTAGATTTCCAACCTCTGATGTCTAGGTGTGGCCATCTTGCTCTGGTAGAGGGGTCTTGAAGATAATTGATTCCTCTTTTTCCAGTGGGGTCTAGGGCTTCCATGAAATTGATAGCATCATCTATCCATCCTTGGTGAGCTGTATGGTGAATGAGAGCTAGGATATCTTCTCCTAGGTCATATATCTTGAGGACCTTCCTTATAGGTTTCTTCTTTTTCTTCTTTCGAATCTTTGCTTGGTCATCTCCTCTTTTGAGTGTGTATACAATCACATCTTTGCTGAGATAGATCTTTTTATATTGACAAGGCCAGCATCTTGGGTGCTTTCTATGATGGCAATATCTCATGGCTTAGAAGTGCTTCTTTCTTTCTTTGATTTTTCCTTACTTTGGGAATCTGCATCCATTTGCATCATACTTTGGTGGGAGGGTAGAGAGGGGTTTCACTTCTGTCTGGGTGTAGAATCTAACTCCATGTCTTCTTTTCACAAGTGAGGTGATAGATTCTTAGAATGAGATTCCTTCTGCAATGATTTTTGGGGATCTTGGATCAAGGGGCTGTCTGGTTTGCTGGTCCAATATATGGCATTGATAGCAGTAGTCTCTTGGTGAGTGGAAAATGACTTGATGAGGGCATCTACCCATTTGAAAGGCTCTTTCTTGATGGGTTTTGAGCCTTGGGATGACTGGTTGTGAGCTGAGTCCAGCTTCTTCTTCACTCCAGGAGGTGTTGTCATCTTCTCCTTCTTGTGGTGCCCAATTCAGATCATCCCATGAAACAATTGCAGGGAGCTTTTCATTTTCGGAAATGCCATCATCTTCTTCCTCTGGTGGTTGATCCCAAATTGCTTGTACTTCTGTTGCTTCGATTTCAGGATTGGGCAAGACTTGTGTATTACTTTTCGACTAAGTATTGTGGAGACATTTCTTCTTTCTTCTTCTGCATTCTGGGCATTTAGTGCTAGGACTTTTTCAAATTCCCACATGTCTGGATGAGTATTCCTCACATTTCTGTCTTTGGAGGCATTTGGTGCATCCTCTGGCTTCTCCAGCAATGGCTCCGATTGTGATAGGGATAGTATCTTGTGCCCACACATTATCTTCTGGTCTGTCTTCTACCATGTTGATTTGGGGCCTCAGTCTGGGGTCATTGTCATTTTTGGAATCCTCTTCTTCTTCTTCTTCAGTGGTGGATTCTTTGCTGCTGGCATATTCTTCTTAAATGGTCACCTTTTTCTTTTTCTTTGATGGCTCAAAGCTGGTGACTTTGACTTGTTACTTCTTTCCTCTGTAGTCGAATTTGAGTACTTGTTGACCAATATTGACATCTGCATTCATCTTCTTCATCCAATTAGTGCCAAGGATCATGTCATAGGTGATAGCTTTGGTCACAACTACCTTGGGGATGGTAAATTAAATGTGTCCACGAGTAATGGCGATGTTTCAGACTTCTCCCAGAGGTTGAGTTTGGGCTCCATCTGCTACTATGATGCTGATACTGGAGGGTCCATCAATGGGCCATTGAATGCTGTCCAGGAATTTTTTGGCAATGACACATACAGCTGCTCATGTGTCAATGAGGATTTTCGCTTTTTGGCCTCCAATTTCTCCAAATAGATAGGTGCTGACATGTCTTTCTGTGGCTTGCACTGCTGGGTTTGCTGGTTCTTCTTGAGGGATAGGAACTCTTCCTGTATAGGATCTGGTGGTTTACAGCAATTTGTTCCTTACTCTAGCAGGTATTAGTTGAAGGAACTACAAGAGTGGAACTTCTATCTTGGCTTCTTGGATCTTCTTCCAGACTTCATTGTAGATGTCCTGGGGCATGGTCTTTGGGATGTATTTCTTCTTGGACTTTGGAGTCTTTTTTTCAGATTCTGGTTCTTCTCCCATCTCTTCATCAGCCGATTCTAGTAGAGGATCTTCTCCATTGATAGTAGCTCCAGGGATGAAGAGTGAAGGAGAGCAGGGAGGTGTATCAATCTGTCTCTCTTCATCTTCATCTTGAATGGTTCTCCTGCTTGTTCTTTTGGGAGGCTTTTCTACTGCTTGGGGGCAACCTACTGCTCTCTTTCTTTTCTTTGCTGGATAGACTGTTTCTCTTTATTCAGTCTTGATTAGATATAAGTCCAGGTCACTGTATTCTTCACTATCACTCTGCTCATAGTCTTCCACTGGGTGAGCTTCTGTCTTCTTGTTATAGGTATTCTTTTGGTTTGGTGGTTCAGAATTTCTTGAGCTGCCTTAGTTGTTGCATTCGGGAGCATAGTGTCCTTGTTGTCCACATTTGTAGCATTGGATCTCTGCTCTATCTCTTGAAGAATAGTTTTGACTATCAGAGGAGGAATAGTTTCTCTAGTAATCCCGATTTTCACATGGAGGGTACCTTGGCTGGTAGTTCTGATTTTCTTGAGGAGGATACCTTGGCTGGAAATTCCGATTTTTATGTGGAGAGTATCTTGACTAATAGTTCTGATTTTCACATGTAGTGAGCCTTTCAATCTGCCCAACCAGTCTGTCTACTTTCGAATTAAAGTCTTGAATCTCATTCTTGTCTTTCTTCCATTCTTGGTGGGCTTCTCTCCTTTTGATTCTCCTTGAAGGATTCCTTACAGGGAATTGACCAGGAGGTCTTCTTTGTCTTCTTTCTGGTGGTCAGTCCAAGTGGTTTCTTGTTTGACATCAAAGTATCCTTGGGCTGTATCTACTTGCTCTTCTGGCTTCCTGATGCCCAGGGTTTGGACATATTGAGCAATGTTGGGTGGAATTCCATTCATGAAGGTCATTGGACTGATGATGTTTGATTGACAGCATTGAATCCAGCAGCATGCATTCTCTTCTGGATTCTGGTGAAGAATGCTCTTAGAGAATCTCCAAGGTTCATCTTCATTCCCATGATGGATTCTTGAGCTTTGTGGTGGGTTTCATTTCCTGTATACTTTTCAATAATCCAGTGTTGCATGACCTCACATTGTTCTTCTTCTGATCTTGCATTCTCCATGACATCTCCTAGGTCTGTGTTGACATCATTTGTGGTTCTGTTGAAGATGCCTTTGGCTGGCTCTTTTAGTTGTGCCTTGAAGACATTGATTCATCTTTGGGTTGAAAAATCTCTCAGGGCTGCTATTCCTTCAATTGCATCTATAAATTCTCTTGGATCCTCTTCTGGGTATTCTGCAAATGTGGGTAGTATTGTACCCATTTCATCTTCACTGTCTTCTGATTCTGTTTTGATCTCTGAATCTGATTCTGAGTTGTTGGCTGTTGATGGGTATGAGCTTGAAGGTGCAAGGGATCTGGAAGATAGTGCTCTTCTTGGTACTATTTTTGGGAGTCTTATTGGTTAATTTCTTCAGATTGGGGTTACTGGTCTGGATAAATTAAAGAAGACTCTTGGGGGGAATTTTTCAAGATGATTGTTGAGGTCTTGGATGAGATTGTCAAAGTCTTGATTAGTGTTGTCTACTTCATCTGGTGTGAGCTCATCAAAATCTCTAGTTGGTATATCTGCTGGTGGTACTGGTGGAGGATTTTGTACAGTGCTGGCTTCTGCAATGTCAGATCCTTCTGATGCTGAGTGGTATCTGATTCTAGAGGTGATTACATCTCTTCCTGTCCAAACACTTTGTAGGGCTGGGATTTCTTCTCCTATAGTAGCTGAAATTGGTACTGTATCAAAGGTTGCAGTAGTGCTGGTCTCCAGGTTGAAGGTTGGATTCTGTGAGCTAAAAAGTCATAATAATTCTTTTGAGAATATTTCCAGTTGAGCCCCCAAATATAATGTGCCCAGCTCAATAGAGGCAAATTACAAGGTTGGGCAGCTGTATAGATTGGCTTGAGCCCCCAGTTACTTTGTCAAAAAGCAACAAAATGTTCAGGTAATATGTATAGGTCTGATACTAGTGTTGGTACTGATACTGGTGTTTAGTGGTATAATATTCAATCTGAAGAATATTTGTATGCGATTTCCTAAATTGGTGGCATTCTTAGGTTGCACATAAATGGGTTTTCTTCTTGAGCGATGATCAGTAGATAATTTCATGTGACCCAGGTGGTCTAATTTCTCAAATTTGGCAGATTTCCTCAATGAGTGGGCTCTCTGGGAACCAGGCAATCAGTTATTTCTAGAAGCAGATTGCTTGTGTGATAGGCAATCAGGTTGATCAGTATGGATTGAGTGGTTGATGTGGTTGAGCGAGTGTTGTGGTTGAGCGGACATTGTGGGTTACTTGAATGATGCGGCTAAGTGGACGATGTGGCTGAACAAGGCAGCTGGAACAAGGCAGATTGGTGGTACATGGTGGATTGGTGGACAAAATGTAAAATGATGCAGATTGGCAGACAAAATGTAGAATGATGTAGATCGGCAGAATGCAGCAGATCTGCAGACAAAACATGGCAGACTTCTTGAAAGTGGTGGGTTACTTGAAAACAGACTTGAAAATGGCGGCTTATTCCTTAAGCAGCAGACTTCTTGAAAATGGGGACTTCGGCTGGCAAAGTTACATCAGGACTGCTTTGTTTGTATGATGGATCACTGCGAAGGTATGTCAAGACTGGCTTTGAGAGACAGATTTCAGGCTTTAAAGTTATGTTGGATGACTGGCTTTGAGAGGCGGACTTAGACTGGAAAATGGCAAACTAAACAAGGCAGATCAGTAGTACATGGCAGATCAGCAGACTTCTCTTGAAAATGATGAACTTCTTTGTATTGGAAAGTGGACCAGAGTGGAAATGAGGTACCAGTTGCTCACAATCTCCTAGAAGAGGCTCTAGAGTGGGTGTTTCTCCTAAGTATTGCAATCAAATCTTTAGGATCAAGTAGCTTTTGGCAGGTGTAT
>RQIL01042980.1:0-15295 GCA_003951145.1 Jimgerdemannia lactiflua | reverse complement strand
TAGAATTTCCAAAAAAAAAACTATTTTATTTCTTTTTTTGTTTACAAATACTCCTGCAAATATTTCCCTCTACAGATACTTTCCTTCCACAAATACTTTCTTCTTCTACAAATAGTTCCTCCTACCATATATCTTTCTCTATATTCTGCTTGTCTCTCTCTTAGATCAGATTATTCTTATTTAATGAAAAGGAAATATCAGGAATATCGATCATCTTATCATCTTCATCTGAGTTAATATCTTTGCCCAAGTTACAAACTGTTTTTTCAATCTCAAGTAGATTGATGTGGTCACAAACCTTATTGATCATCCTGAGCCATTTTATGTATTGTGGTATGCATTTTATATAACTATATGCTTTAAGCATAGCTCAATTGTGCTACTTAATGAAGTGTACAAGATATGTATATGTATTGAAATAAAAGGATCTCTGAGTGGATAGTCATGTGATCGGCTCATTCAAAATATTGGTAAAAGGATGGAAGTTAATAATGGTTGTTGACAATGGTCGATAGCAGGAATTTATATGGTGGCTCAGTTATTTAGTAGATAATAGATGGACTTTCCTAGTGGTGATTACTTGGGTATATAGGCTGAATATACGGGTCAATTAACATTTGTAGAGACTTGTATCTTGAATATAAGTGGAGGGTCCGTAACAGTTGGTTGATCAGTTAATAATTTCTTAGTGGTTTGTGGCACAGTACAGGTAAAGAAAACGGAGGTCGACAGCTTGCTCATTTGTCTGACTTATTAACTTTGATGACATTGGAATGGAATGGCAGGTGACGGGTCTCTGGAATGGCGAGATCTCGGTGACAGTTTCCTGGCAGCGGTCTTGAGCCTTTTCCCAAAGTTCTTATATTCGACTTCTCTTGTCTTTCAGAACTTAAGTTAGCTGTTATATCAATGAACTCAGTCTTGAATCTTGAGTGACAGTGGCAGCGGTTTGACTTGAATCTCAGGTGTGGTTTCCTTAACTTGGTGGTAGTTCTTGACTAGAAGTTCGTGGCAGTCTGTGGTGGCGAATTCCTAATGGTGGTCAGTTCTTAACGGTTTTCCTGGTAGTTTCTCAGTAATCTTGAACAAGAGTTATCTTTGGCTCTTGGAGTCTTTTCCCAAAGTTCTTACACTCGAACTTAAGTTGATTTATCTTATACTAGACTTCTCATCGTTCAGATAAAAGCCAATTAACTGAGGTTTATTCACTCTAAGAATACAGGTTATTTATATAAGTTTGCTAGCTCACTCATGTTGAGTGTATGATTGCTATCTGACTAACTATAATGTGCAGTTACTATATTACATGGCTAAGTATGCTATTGTTACTAGATATGGCAAATGTTTACTACTGGATTTGGTCATGTTGGAGGCATTGCTGAAAACGGTTGTTTGGGTTGGCATTACTGAAAATGGTTACAACATTGTTTACACCAGATTTGGACATAAAAAGGACATCGCCAAATGCAGTTGAATGACTTGCTGACATGAGAGTGGTCATTTGTGTGCAGTTGAACTATAACATTTGTAAGCAATGAGAAGGTGCTGATCTGTACTTTAAAGGGTATAGTACCCTTTATCAGTGGCAAACAAATCATCTTGCTGGATTGTGACTTCATCATTTCACTCTTCAAAAAGGAGAAGTGCTGGCCAAGAGGTGAGAGGATAGAATAGTGGCCAATCATCTTCAACAACATTCTCCAATCCTTGAACAGCTTGAATGTGGACAGAGGATTAGTAAACTCTCTGCTGCTCTTTGTCTTCTGAGGACTCACCAGTTTCAGTATCAGATGGGGCTGCTTCGGGAGTGGGGTCTTGGGGTTCTTCAACCTTCTCCTCTTCAAAGGTAGGGACTTCTTGAGCCTCTTCTTGATTCGGCTCCCAAATGATGTGGTGTGAATTGAGATTAACAGGGTGGTGGATAGTAGGTGTGGCTCCAGCAGGCACTTCTATTATAATAGGTGGTCCTTCAAATATCTCTATAAGGCTCATGAGGTGACCTTGGTGGTTGTCTCAAAGGGGGGTAGTATGGAAACCTGGTAAAGTGAGTTCAGTTTGTTGGCTTCCTACTGCAATGCAGTTGCTTCCAATATAATCAGCTACTTTGGATTCTACCCAATTGGCTTCTTCAGTGGTAAGATGGACAATATTCCTGACAGTTACTCCTTGTAAGTGTACAATGGCCCAGAGGATATGGCAGAAGATTTGGTGGACTTGAAGGGCTCTTTTGATAAGCTGGCTAGTGGTTAACAGTTCAGCAGCAAGGTTTTCTCGGTCATCTTCTTGGATTTCATTGTGGAGGCAGTGGCCAATTTCGTAGTCATGCCAGAGGGTCATCTATTCAGTAGTGTCCTTGAGCTACTAGGCCATGATGTACCAGTAGTTGATAAAGTGTCCAAGGTCTTCGGTATAGAAGTTCAGGTGGTCTGAGGTATCTGGGCACTGGATAGCCTGCTTGATGGCATCAAGGACAATGGTCTTGAGACTTGGCAAAGAGGTAGAACAGCGAGAAGTCTGGTTGGAATGGTGGATGGGAGACATTGTATATAGAGTACTTATTCTTCGGTAGCGGTTTCTTGAGACTGAGGCTGGGTTCTTTAAATAACATGGTCTTCATTTCGGCTCAGATTATCTTATCTCCTTTTGGTGCAATCACTTAATGGTTTAGGCTGGTCATGGGTTATCATGCCATAATGTCATCTGATCCTAGCGGTCACAGAGTACTCCAAATTCTGACATGATCAATTGTAGACATCACATCTGCCCCTTGCAAAATTAGAGCCATCCTCGGCAGTGAGGGTTATACAGAGTTGGGTGATCTTAACTGCAGAGACAAACAGAATGCTGGTGCATTTGTGAGGACTGGCCATCCTTGTCTAAGGCGAGGGCTCCCATAGTCATGGCTGGGGGTTTGAACCTCTCGGAAATGGTTTTCCTGTAATCCAAGGCAATTTCTAGTAGTGACATCTATTACACTGATGGACTTGAGAAGTGAACTGATGCAATCAGCTTCTTGGGTTCAGCTGAGGTATCTGTCATTCTTCATCAGAGATGACACAGATGAAGCAAGAGGAGTTATTCAAATGTGTTTTGCTTCCCTTGAGTAGTAGAGCCTTATGTGGTTGTGGTGTATTTTGGTCTTGAGTAAAACTCCATCCATGGTCTTGAGTTGGTAGGTGTGATTCGTGAAGGCTTGGTGAATAAGATATGGTCCTTCCCATTTCGGCTCAAGCTTGGCACTCCAGTTTCCTTTTATGATGGTACAGTATACCAGAACTTGCTGTCTGATAAGCAGGGGGTCCAAATCTGCCTTGCGGTCATAGTACTTCTTTTATTGTTCTTGTGCTTTGGTAATAAATCCTTGTACTTGTTGGCATACTTGGTATAACTGGGTGATCTCTTCTGTGACTTATCTTGTCAAATCTGGCTAGACTGGTTCAGTAGGATCTTGTGCTTCTCAGCTGTACACTAGATAGAAAGGGGTCTGTTGAGTAGTACTGCCTTGGAGGTACAGATGTTGAATAAAATTGCTAGCAGATAGATGTCCCAGTTTAGTTGATCTCTGGTTTTGCTGAGACCTTGCTTGATGGTCTGATTCATTTGTTCTGTAAGTCCATTTACCTGAGGGTGATAAGCTGTTGTTGATCACAGCTTGATCTTGAAGTTGCTGGCAAAGGTCTTCATGGCTTTATTGACAAACTCATGGCCTTAGTCTGTGATGATTTCCTTGGGGACACTGTGGCGGCTGAAGACTTCATTGTACAGGATTCTGATGATTGTCTGGGCATCGGCGGTTTCAATGGTAAAGGCTTCTGACCATTTTGTCAGATGGTCTTCGATGGTGAGGATGTAGCATTTTCCTTGGCTGGTTACTAGCAGGGGTCCAATGATGTCTATTCCTAGTCTTTGAAAGGCTCCAGCTAGTGCTGCGATTGGCATTAATAGTGCTCAGTCAGTGGGTTTCTGTCAGTATCTTTGACAGGTATCACATTGTTGAATATGTGTTGAAATTTGTTTCCTCATCTTGGGCCACCAGTATTGCTTCTTGACTCTTGCAATAGTGGTACCAATTCCTCAATATATATTCTGGTCATGATTTGTTATCAGAATTTTTGGTACTTTGTCTTCTCTTAGAACTCAGGTGTATTGATCTCCTTCTACTCTCCAAAGTTCACCATCACCTTCTTGAAATTTCTTGAGATTCCTTTGGATAAATAGCTTGTAGGCAAGCTGGATTCCTTTCTTGAAGCTTCTATGATGCAGGCTCCAGGTGAGGGCAAGATGTAGATCTTGATTCATTTGGGCGAGCAGGAAGCAGTCTTCTCTCATGGGGGCTCCTTTCCTTCTTGTTGAGTTTGGGAGATTCTTGACAGGGTATCGATATTGGAATTCTTGGCACCTTTCTTATAGATGATGGTGAACTGGTATTCTTATAAGGACATAATCTATCTTGCAAAGATTCCAGAGGGCTCTGGTTTCTTGAACAACCATTGTAGAGCTTGATGGTCTGTGATGAGGGCAAATCTCTTTCCCAAGAGATAGTGGCGGAAATGGTCTACTGCCCATACTACTGCTAGGCATTCCAACTTGGTGGCTCCGTAGTTTGCCTGTGATTCATTTGTGGCCTTGCTGGCATATTCAATAATATGCTCTCTCTTGTGGTCATCTTGCTGTGACAGAATTTGATCCAAGTCCTAGAGCTGAGGCATTGGTTGCCAGGATGAAGGGTTTGTTAAAATCTGGTTGCACCAGAACTGGGACTTCAGTGAGGGCCTTCTTGAGTAGATCAAAAGACTTTTGCTGGTCTTCTTTTCAGTAGAATGGTTGGTCCTTCTTGGAGATATCTCTGAGAGGTGCTGCCTTGTCTGAGAATCTTGAGATAAATCACTGATAGTAGGATGCTAACATGAGGAAGGATAGAGTCTCCTTGGCTGAGGTGGGGGTTGGGTAGTTCTTGACTTTCTCTACTTTGCAGGGGTCAGCATGTGTGCCTTGAGCTGAGATAACATATCCCAGGTATTCAACTTGGTATTTTCCAAAGAAGCACTTCTTGGCATTGAGTCTGAGTCCTGAGCTTCAGATGGTATTGAATACTTCACAGAGGTCTTGCAAATACTGCTCAAATGTCTCGGAGTAGATGATTACATCATCTATGTAGACTAGTACATTTCTTCCAATAAGATTCCAGTAGACATGGTTCATCATTCATTGGAATGAGGCTGGGGCATTACAGAGTCCAAATAGTATTCGAAGGTATTCGTACTGTCCTCATCTAGTGATAAAGGCCGTCTTGCAGATATCTTCCTTAGCAATGGGGATCACTTGGAATCCTTGAAACTGGTCAGTGGTTGTCATGTACTTGGCTTTTCTGAGGGTATTGAGAAGGTTGTTAATTCTTGGCAGTGGGTAGGCATCTTCTGTAGTGACCTTGTTGAGTTTTCTGAAGTCCATGACTAGTCTCCATCCTCCTTTCTTGGGTACAATAATTGCTGGTGAAGCCCAGGGGCTTGATGAGGGTCTGATAACTCTGTTTTGTAGTATTTCATCTATATATTGTTGTTCGAATCAATCAAGTGGTGTGGTGTTTGATAGGGGCGTTGTCGGATTGGTTTCGTGTCTCCAATATGTATAGGGTGCTCTCCGTATTGGTATAGTGGGAAGTTATTATATGTGGTGGTAAATATATCCTTGTATTCTTCTATCAACTCTTATATCTGTTGTTACTAGTCCTTGGTTAGAGTTGTCTCGATGTCAATAGCTTTGATTGCTGAGCTTACTGAGTCTTCCTCTCTGGTACCATCAGTCTCACCAGAGAGGGCCTGCCTTTTCCCAAAAACTCATAGACTTCTTCCTTGTAGATGTCTATCAATGGTTCAAAATATCCCAATGTTGTTCCTTTGGGGATAGTGATCACCTCAAAGCCCATATTTCTAATAAGGATGTGAATTGACAACATCTGATCATGAATTCGTTCCTCGGCCAAGAGCAGGTGATACTTCTCTTGAAGCTCCATTGACGGTTCGAATATCAAGTTGTCTGCTTCCATCGGAAGGTGCATGTCAAGGCCTCATTGCTGATATGGCTGCAGGAAGATTTTCTCTTTTGCTCGGATGGGGCAGCAGATGTGGGGCCTCATTTGTCTGAACTGGGTGACTTTTGCTACATGGACCTCGATGGGTGGTGCTTGTGGGTTCCTGTTAGTACTTATGAATCCTCCTCATTCTCTCTTGGTGCTATCTAGCTACTTTACCTCTTGAATGGTAGACTGAGAGGTCTTGAGGAAAAGAATCTGACAGATGGCCTTCAGGGGGTTAAAGCATCAGTGATTCCTTCTATGATTGTAAATAATGACCTTCAGAGATCCTCAGTAGTCTTGGTCAATAACTCCTCCTTCGACGATGATTCCCTCAACTGCTAAAGATGATCTTGATGCTAGTTGTTCATAGAGTCCCAGCAGTATAGCAAGTGCAATTTAAAGATCAAAGGTCTTAGTGCTTCTAGGTCGGATTGTTGTTTGATATAGGAGATAGAGATCATATCCGACCGATTCTTCTGTTTGTGTGAGGGGGGGCTGTGCCCATGGTGAGAGTAACTTGACTTGAACAACCAGGTGGGTCTTGAGAAATGGTACTTCAGTGGCTGCAATTGTGGGTGAGAACTCCATTCATTCTGGCTTAAAGAATGGCCAATGTGCTCCTGTCTTTGGGTTTCTCATATAGTTGAACCTGGTCTTTCCGAGGGGGTCCAGAGCTTCCATGAGGGTGAAGGTGAGGTTGACTCCTTCTTCTCCTTGGTGTGGGTGGCAATACCAGTGGATGATAGTGAGGACTTCCAGAGGTAGGTCCCAAATGGTGGTCTTGTTTTTGGCTTCACAGTCTCCTTCATGGTCGATCTTCTTGTACTTCCAGCAGGCCCAACGAATTCTAAGTTCTTGTAGGGTAGGGTTCTTTCTCTTAACTCGACTTCTGTGGATATCCTCATTGAGGTGAACACTTTGGTGATCGCACCAATAGCAAGTGAAGGTCTTCCCACAATTACAGTGCCCCTTCTTAACAAAGCCTTTGTTTCATTCTTTGACTTTCTTGCTGGTGGGGTATCTCTTCTGATACTTGTCATAGGTCAGTAGGGTGACTTGAAGGGCATGAGTGATGGTATAGGAGCTGTTGCCATTCCTTTCGATAGTGAGAGTCTCCATGGATTGGTGAGAGAGAACCTTTTGATGTTCTTAGTAAGTCTTCTTGAAGGTCTTCAGGGTTGGAGGCTGAGCTTGGCTGTGGACTGGTGCTTATTTCATTTCATCTTTATCGATAATTGTTAGCATCAGAACCTTCTTGAGATCTAGGACTTGGCAGGCATTGCAGTTATCTCTTGGTGAATAGAAGCATTTGAAATGCTCACATGTGCCTAGGCAGAAGGCTCATGAAATTTGGTTTTCTGTCAGTGGGAGTGGTGGTTGCATGGATGGTCCTGCAAACTCAAGTGCTGCTCTTTCATTGTTGACTCTATCAATACTTTCTGCTAGATCTTTGATATTGATTACTCCAACAAAGAGTTCTTCAGGCTCACTATCTTGATCTCTGGGGGCATCAAAGTCGCTTCTCATTTCTTGTAGGAAATTTGCTTCACTCTTGTCTTTATCTGTGGTTGTGGTGGGTGTGTCACCATGTCTATGCCATTCTGTTTTGGGGGCTGAACTTGACTTCCTCTTGACTCGATGGGTACTTTGTGCTTCTGTCCATAAATGGAGAAGACTAGGAGTTGCCTTCTGATATCCATATTGGCTCTGACTCGGTGCATCCAATCTGTTCCCAAGATTAGGTCATAGGAGGTGGCAGGAGTGATGACAGCTTGAGGTACATTGAGGCAGGCTTTCCCAACTTGAATGGGGATGTCTCATACAAGTCCAAGGGGGGTGAATGCTGATCTGTCTGCCATGATGACTCTTGCTTTAGTTCCTTCATCAATTCCCCAACTGATTCTCTCCAGCATCCTTTGAGTGATGATACAGACTGCTGCCCTGGTGTTAATAAAAATTCGGGCATTTTCTCCATACCTTTCCACTCGCAAGTCTGGTGGATTGATGTTCCTGTCACCGATTTTCATGCACCATATGGATAGTGCTGGGTTCTTGCATGTGTAGTCCTTGGACAGGGAGTCTCTTAATATCTTCCTTGGCTTTCTTTAGGAATTTTCGCCTAACTTCTGGGGCATTCTTGAGGACTTGCTCAACAGTGAGGCCTGTATTCTATTGACGGATCTGGTCCCAAAGGGAGGCTGCTACATGAGGTTTGCTGCTCCTTCGATGTTTGGTTCCTTGAGAGCAAGGTTTCTCATTCCTGATGGGCATCTCATCTGCTGAGGACTCCACTCATCTTCTTCGAGGTCAGGCAGGGAAGTAGTCCTTGATATTCTTGATGGTCCAGCTTTGGGCTCAGGGGTGTCTCTTCTGACTCGCTTGTCATTTTCCAGTAGGGTGTCTAAGAAGGAATGGCCATGTCTTGGGTGCTTGCCTGTAGATACTGTTACTGGTAGCAAGGGTGGAAGTGGGGTCCTTGGTGGTCTTCCTCATCCTCTGGTCTGTGCAGGGGCAGCATCCCAAGTCACCTTGGATAGAAAGGCTTCATAGTACGGATAGGTATCATCTTGGCCATAAAGCCAGGCTGCTTTTTCTTTCATTTCTTGTGTCTCTTCATCCATCTGAATGAGGTTGACATTTCTGTTATTGGACTGAGTAGCTTGCTTCCTTGGATAGTATCTTTAGATGTGGCCTTGATTTCCACAGTAGAAACAGGTGGGGGTGTGGGGACCGGTTGTAGCTAAACCTACAGTTGCAGCTGGTAGTGCCTGGGAAGAGTCCCTGTTGTCTTGTTATTGATAGTCTGGCCTATTGTTATGGCAGTAATCTTGCTGTCTTCCTCCTTGATTCTTCAGCTGTGCCACTGTAATGGCTAAGTCCTTCATCTGTTTGGTGAGTATGGTCATGAGGTCCTCTTGTGCTCTTGGCTGCTGCTGCTATTGCAGTTGACTGAATTGGGCTAGAGCTGAAGGTGGGGGTCTGTTCTCATAGTTGGCCAACTGGGCTCTGAGGAATGTATTCTCTTGCTCTGCTGTAGTAGATCCTTGAGGTCTTGGGGGTTCAGCTCTAGCTGGCTCACAGTGATCCTGCTGGGCTGGTCTGTAGTCTGCTTCCCAACATCCTTGTGCTCCAGCAACTTGCTGCTCAATACTCTGATATCCCATCCTAATGACTTGCCTTCTGAGTTCTGAGTATAGGCCATTGAGGAAGGTAGTTGAAGCTAGTGCCAGTTGGACTGCAGGCTGCAAGTTTGCCTTGATTATTTGCGCTTGGATCTGATGGTAGAAACTCTTTGGGGTTTCATTGGGTGCTTGAGTCATGTAGGTCAGAGCTTCTTGTACTTCTTTTTGGTGCTCGAGACCATTGAACTGTACATGGAGCCAATTCTTGTAGATGGTACACCTTTGGGGGTAGTCTGCATTCCCAAGGTAGTCAAGGCATTCTTATCTATAAATATCTCCTCCAATAACCTTGGCCTGGTTATATCTCTACAAGGCTGGGCCTCTCAAGAGTGACTCGATGATTCTGAGTTATCTTTGGACATCTCATTGCTTGGTGGCTGCTTGTACCTCAATTTCTCCAATGAACTCCTTGATGTCTTCACTGTCTGCTCTATGAAACTTCTGAAGGTAACTCATGTCTGGCTCATCTTCACTATCCTCATAGTCTGAGTCTAGTTCAGGAGTAGTGTTCCTTGAAGGTTCTTGTGGGGAAGGAGTTGGTGAAGGTGCTCGAAATATAGGTAGTGCTGGTAGAGGGCGGTGCCTTGGTGGTATAAGGGATCTGGGTCTGCTGATTAAGGCTAGAGTATAGGCTCTTGAAGGTAGTGATCTCCTAAGTGACTGGTAGTGGCTGTTGAATGCTGAGGCTCTGAGAGAAGTATCATTCCTTGTCTCTTGTAGGTAGTAGTGGGGAGTAAGGGACCAGAGTACTAAAGCTTGGATGACTGGTGGTGCAAGTAGGCTGATATAACTGTTGGTAGATTTGTCTACCCCTTGTGGCTGTGAAGTAGTGTGGTCTGATTCACTTTGCTGGAAGTCTGGATTGCTATCAGTATGATGGTATAGGTTGAACTCATCTTGTAGATTGTATGGATGATAGTCCTCTTCTCCTTCAGATGTTTTGAAATAGGCTTGGTCTAAAGGAGTGGCTTGATTGACAACTGTAGTGATGTAGTCACTTTGGTTGGAGTTCTTCCTATAGATTTGGGTCTAGTACTCCTCTGGGGGGTCGTCTTCTAAATCTTGAAACTGAAGAGGTTCTGGCTGTCCTCTGGGTTGTCTTCTCTCCCTTGAGATCAAGCCATAGTCTGGGTCACTTCTGTTCTCAGATTTGGTCTTCTGGCTGCTATTTCGGAATAAGGTCTTGACTACTATCCTGACAATGGTGTGGGCCTTTTTTTCTGCTGAAGAGGGCTGTCTCTGAACTTATTGCTGGCTGCTAGGTTCTCCTGGAGTCTCCAATATAGATAGCTACTGAGTTCTTGAGCCAAAAGGTCAAGTCTTTAGAAAACTATTCCCAGTTGAGCCCCCAAAATGTGGTGTGCATTTTGTATAACTATATACTTCAAGTATGGCTCAATTGTGCTACTTGATGAAGTGTGTAAGATATGTATGTCGAAATAAAAGAATCTCTGAGTGGATAGTCATGTGATCGGCTCATTCGAAATATTGGTAAAAGGATGGAAGTCGATAATGGTTGTTGACGATAGTTGATAGTGGGAATTCATGTGGTGGCTTGGTTGTTTAGTGGATAATAGATGGACTTTCCTAGCAGCAATTACTTGGGTACATAGGCTAAATATGTGAGTCAATTAATGTTTGTGGGGACTTGTATCTTAAATATAAGCGGAGGGTCTGTGATGGTTGGTTGATCAATCAATAATTTCTTGGTGGTTCATGGCATAGTACAGATAAAGAAAATGGAGGTCGACGGCTTGCTTGTCCATCTGACTTGTTAACTTTAATAAATTGGAATGGAATGATGGGTGAATGGCAGGATCTTGGTGATGGTTTCCTGGCGGTGGTCTTGAGTCTTTTCTCAAAGTTCTTACACTCGACTTCTCTTGTCTTTCAGAACTTAAGTTGGCTGTTATACCAATGGACTCAGTCTTGAATCTTGAGTGGCGGCAGTGGCAGTTTGACTTGAATCTTGGGTGCAGTTTTCTTAACTTGGCAGTGGTTCTTGACTAGAAGTTCGTAGCAGTCCATGGCGGCGAATTCCTAATAATGGTTGGTTCTTAATGGTTTTCCTGGCAGTTTCTCGGTGATCTTGAACAAGAGTTATCCTTGGCTCTTAGAGTCTTTTCTCAAAGTTCTTACACTCGAACTTAAGTTGGTTTATCTTATAGTAGACTTCTCATCATTCAGATAAAAGCCAATTGACTGAGGTTTATTCACTCTAAGAATACAGGTTATTTATACAAGTTTGCTAGCTTGCTCATGTTGAGTGTACGATTGCTATCTGACTAACTATAATATACAGTTACTACATTATGTGGCTAAGTATGCTATTGTTACTAGATGTAGCAAATGTTTACTGTTGGATTTAGTCATGTTGGAGGCATTGCTGAAAATAGTTGTTTGGGTTGGCATCGCTGAAAATAGTTGTGACATTTGTTTACACTGGATTTGGACATAAAAAGGATATTGCCAAATGCAGTTGAATGACTTACTGACATGAGAGTAGTCATCTGTGCACAGTTGAACTATAATATTTGTAAGCAATGAGAAGGTGCTGATCTGTACTTTAAAGGGTATAGTACCCTTTGTCAGTAGCAAACAAATCATCTTGCTGGATTGTAACTTTGTCATTCTGCTCTTCGAAAGGGGGAAGTGCTGGCCAAGAGGTGAGGGGATAGAATAGTGGTCAATCATCTTCAACAATATTCTCCAATCCTTGAAAAGCTTGAATGCAGACAGAGGATTGGTAAACTCTCTGCTGCTCTTTGTCTTCTGAGGACTTATCAGTTTCAGTGTCAGATGGGGCTGCTTCAGAAGTGGGATCTTGGGGTTCTTCAACCTTCTCCTCTTCAAAGATAGGGACTTCTTGAGCCTCTTCTTGATTCAGCTCCCAAATGATGTGGTGTGAATTGAGGTTAACAGGGTGGTGGGTAGTGGGTGTGGCTCCAGCAGGTACTTCTATTGTAATGAGTGGTCCTTCAAATATCTCCATAAGACTCATGAGGTGACCTTGGTGATTGTCTCAGAGGGGGGTAGTATGGAAACCTGGCAAAGTAGGTTCGGTTTGTTGGCTTCCCACTGCAACACAGTTGCTTCCAATATAATCAGCTACTTTGGATTCTACCCAATTGGCTTCTTCAGTAGTAAGATGGACAATATTTCTGACAGTTACTCCTTGTAAGTGTGTGATGGCCCAGGGGATATGGCACAAGATTTGGTAGACTCAGAGGGCACTTTTGATAAGCCGGCTGGTAGTCAACAGTTCAGCAGCAAGGTCTTCTCGGTCATCTTCTTGGGTTTCATTGTGGAGGCAGTAGCCAATTTCGTAGTCATGCCAGAGGGTCATCCATTCAGTGGTGTCCTTGAGCTGCTGGGCCATGATGTACTGGTAGTTGATAAAGTGTCCAAGGTCTTCAGTATAGAAGTTCAGGTGGTCCAAGGTATCTGGGCACCAGATAGCCTGCTTGATGGCATTGAGGACAATGGTCTTGAGACTTGGCAAAGGGGTAGAATGGCGAGAAGTCTAGTTGGAATGGTGGGTAGGAGGCATTGTGTATAGAGTACTTGTTCTTTGATAGCAGTTTCTTAAGACTGAGGCTGGGTCTTTTAAATAACATGGTCTTCATTTCGGCTCAGATTATCTTGTCTCCTTTTGGTGCAATCACTTGATGGTTTAGGCTGGTTATGGGTTATCATACCATAATGTCATCTGATCCTAGCAGTCACAGAGTACTCCAAATTCTAACATGATCAATTGTAGACATCACAGTATATTTTCTTATGCTCTCTTTTATTAAAAGTTCTTAGTAAGACATTAGGCCAGGTAATATAATCCAGCTATAATTATATAAAGGGATAAGTATATACCAAATAAGTATATACTATGACATATGGTATGAAAATAGAGAGAATAAACTTTTGATTACAGTATCTGATTTTGCCAATGTCTAAAACATTTTACCAATGTCTAAATTAAAGTTCCGATATAGTATAGCATTTCTAAAATAACTTATAACTTAACCTCATAGTAGTAGAATAAGTGCACAAATCTGTATAAATAACCCAGTATTTTAAAGTGAATAAAACTCAGTTCAGTTCTTTACATATTTCTTCCCTCTTCTAAAATCCTTCTAATAAACTAAGGTCTATATTCCCTACATTACAACTTGGTGCCCATTGGTTGGTGATTTAAGACAATAAATCTCTTACTTTTAAGTTGAAAAATGAACAACCACTGCTGCCACTGCTGCCACCACCACCACTACTGTACAGATATCATGTCATATATAGTGTTTGTCTGCACTATCCACTATTAATTGGTTATTCTAGTTATCAGTCTTGTTTTTATGAACTGTTGGTAGGAACAATACTCTGAAAGGACACATCATTGACTGGATCACTCCTTAGTTTGAGGGACAACATTATAAGATTTAATTGCCAAAAATGCTGAACAAACCATATGCCAAATAGATCATTATATGGACCACCCAATTTTTTTTGAAAATAATGAATAGACTACAGTATGGACCACTACCACATAAGAAGATGCTGTCATCTGACTTTTGATAACATATAAATATCTCCCAATATATAAACAACTACCATATGAAGGATCATCATAGAGAAAAGATATGAACCATTACTTGAGTTAATTATTTGAAGATACTATCATCTGACTTTTGATGACATACGAATGGAATGGACTGTCCTGGAGAATTAAAAAGATATCATATATATATCACCTGAGTGAAGAATCTCACTCGATATATGAATGGACCACTATATAACATATGAATGCCGCCCATTATAAATAAACCACTCAACCACCATGCAAAGGACCATATGAAGAGTAGAAGAAATAAGTCATTGTCTGACTTCTTATGAATGGAATAGACCTACCCCAGAGAATAAAAAGATGTTATATGAACCATCACCCAAGTTAATTATTTGAAGATACTGTTGTCTGACTTTTGATGACATACAAATACTACTATTGATCTGACTGCTATGCAAAGGACCACTATGGAGGATAGAAGAAATGAACTGTCATTGCTCATTAATGACTTTTGAAGATGCTGTTGCCTGACCTTTGAAGATGAGCTACCACCTAAACCATCAACTACCCAAGTGAAAAATGCTGTCATCTGACTTTTGATGACATATGAATGAATGGACTATCACATGACATACAAATGCCACTCATCATATATGTACTGCCCAAGTGAAGAATCCCACCTGACATATGAATGGACTGCCCTGGAGAATAAAAAGACATTATATGAACCATCACCCACTTGACTTTTGAAGAATGTCATCTGACTTTTGACAATATATGAATGAATGAACCACTATAATATATAAATACTGCTTATTATATACAAACCACCCAAGAGAAGATGCCATCACCTATCCAACTTTTGAAGATGCTATCACCTTCCCGAAATGTGAATGCTACCCAATTTTTGAAGATACCACTGCCATCTGATTTTTGATGCCATTACCCCAAACCACTGCCTGAATTAAGAAAAATATTCTAACAACCACTTGAATACAATATCATAAATATGTCCATATAGGGGGAATAAATGTATAATTATTGCAGGAATTTGAATAGGTATTTTTGTATCAAAAATAACCTATTCAGGGGGAAGATATGACATATGGTATGAAAATAGAGAGAATAAACTTTTGATCATGGTATCTGATTTTGCCAATATCTAAAACATTTGCCAATATCTAAATTAAAGTCCCAATATAGTATAGCATTCCTAAAATGAATTATAACTTAACCTCATAGTAGCAGAATAAGTGCACAAATCTGTATAAATAACCCAGTATTTTAAAGTGAATAAAACTCAGTTTGGTTTTTCACATATTTCTTCTCCCTTCTAAAATCCTTCCAACAAATTAAAGTCTGCATCCTCTATATTATAATGCTAGTAAACATAAATTCATGAACTTGAAAATATCCCTTATTCTGTAATGCAGCCGAATTTGGTTGTTAAAAAAAACTACTATAAAAATATTATAAAAATCA
>RQIL01042969.1:0-26080 GCA_003951145.1 Jimgerdemannia lactiflua | reverse complement strand
TTCATAGTGCCTTGACGACAGAAACATTCTCCCAATTCACAAGGAAAAAAAAAAACAGAAAATGGATTTGCATATTGCGAAACAGTCATCTGGGGTTGTTCCATTCTGGGCATAACTCTTCAGCCACCAACAATAGTACACGAGCCAGCCTAAAACCAATTTTGTTTATGATATTCCATTGTAGACTGTAATATTCATGATAGAATAACTGGACGATTTGGAAATCGATATCTCTGATCAAACTATATATATCTATCCTGTAAGCACCGGGTGAGCTAATCCCCATGTAGTATATATTCAATCCTGGGTCAAGCGGGTTGCAGCCACTAAATATTTATATGCACAAATCCTGATATACAATCTCATAACCGGAACCGTACTTCTGCGGGTGATTGCATAGTAGAAATAATTACAATAAACGCTGCAAAATAGATATATGGTCATAGAATGTGGTTGTCAAAATGTCTGTTGTACTTTAAGTGATCGGAATCCATTGATTTATGGGAATAAGCGAAAGGGAAATCCCTGGACAGGCAACCTCACAAAGCCATTGAAGTGTTCCTAATCGCTGTTTTCGACTATTTCTCCACACTTTATTATTATTGATAAGGGATCACTTTGCAGAACCAAAAGAGGAATATCATAAACAAAATTGGTTTTAGGCTGGCTTGTGTTACTGTTTACAACTGGAACCGGTTCTTACTCCATGCCATGCAACCCGGGTCTGGGATTACAAGCAAATGGAACCGAACTCGGTTATACGGCGCAAACCATAATTCCAGTTATATGCCGCAATAGTTTAGAGTAAGAGCCGGTTCAGGTTGCACTGTGCAGAACACACAAACCTAATTGTTTTGTAGAAAATTGAAATAGTTTTATTTATGGCCACGGCAGAGTGTCGGGAAACCAGGTAAATATATGAACCGGTTGCAGGCACAATTCGTTGGAAATCAGGTTGCGAATTGACAGACTTTTAGTATATGGATTTTCAGCCTAAAACCGATTTTGTTTGTCCCATATTCCTCTTTTGGTTCCGCAGAGGAGCTATATACGACAATTGCAGATCGACCTCCATTTGGATCATGCATCCGTGATCCATGAGAGAGCGATTTCTGCGAGGCATACTTCACCCCAAGATTGTTTTGATGACACGGACAATCTCCTCCCTGAGCTTCAAAAGAGGAATATGGGACAAACAAAATCGGTTTTAGGCTGAAAATCCGTATACTAAAAGTCTGTCAATTCGCAACCCGATTTCCAACGAATTGTGCCTGCAACCGGTTCATATATTTACCTGGTTTCCCGACACTCTGCCGTGGCCATAAATAAAACTATTTCAATTTTCTGCAAAACAATTAGGTTTGTGTGTTCTGCACAGTGCAACCTGAACAAGCTCTTACTCTAAACTATTGCGGCATATAACTGGAATTATGGTTTGCGCCGTATAACCGAGTTCAGTTCCGTTTGCTTGTAATCCCAGACCCGGGTTGCATGGCATGGAGTAAGAACCGGTTCTGGTTGTAAACAGTAACACGAGCCAGCCTAAAACCAATTTTGTTTATGATATTCCTCTTTTGGTTTCGCAAAGTGATCCCTTATCAATAATAATAAAGTGGGGAGAAATAGTCGAAAACAGCGATTAGGAACACTTCAATGGCATTGTGAGGTTGCCTGTCCAGGGATTTCCCTTTCGCTTATTCCCATAAATCAATGGATTCCGATCACCTAAAGTACAACCGACATTTTGACAACCACATTCTATGACCATATATCTATTTTGCAGCGTTTATTGTAATTGTTTCTACTATGCAATCACCCGCAGAAGTACGGTTCCAGTTATGAGATTGTATATCAGGATTTGTGCATATAAATATTTAGTGGCTGCAACCCGCTTGACCCGGGATTGAATATATACTACATGGGGATTAGCTCACCCAGTGCTTACAGGATAGATATATAAAGTTTGATCAGAGATATCGATTTCCAAATCGTCTAGTTATTCTATCATGAATATTACAGTCTGCAACGGAATATCATAAACAAAATCGGTTTTAGGCTGCCTCATGTACTATTGTTGGTGGCTGAAGAGTTATGCCCAGAACGGAACAACCCCAGATGACTGTTTTGCAATGTGCAAATCCATTTTCTGTTTTTTTTTTTCCTTGTGAATTGGGAGAATGTTTCTGTCGTCAAGGCACTATGAAAAAGACGTCAGATGACACACAATTCTCCACCAGAACAGATATACGGGAATGACCTCGGTCACCATGATGATCAAGAGGGATCAATTGTTGTGATTGTGATGATCTGGTGGGAGGGTTGGGGCAGCACTCCCGACCCCTCGGTTGCCATAACCCGAGCAGACCAACCTTGTGCCCTAACATGATTATGTCCCACATGCCGTCATCTATTTTTGGACCCAGGAACGGGGCAGTCAAACCGTTATCGTTAGCTAATCAGCCTTCCGATACAGCCCGCAACTGATCATTCGAGGCAACATAAATAGACTGCTTCTGGTGTGAAGAATCTCAGCGAAAATGTCTGACCTGAAAAGACCGAAAGATGGCATCTATGGAGCAGATGTTGACGAGAGTGGCAGAAAGGTGTATGATTACTGGGTTTCATATGTCCCCAGAGTCACCTTCACGTCAAGGAGGGATGGAGATAATTACCTTGTAAGAACAAATGCTATGTTGTAATGTATACTTTTATTAATTCCGAATCTGTTAATTAATATACTTTTTTTTCTATAAGTAACATTCGATCGTATGTACACAAGTCCCCCAACAATTACTCTCACCACGAGGCCTGGTAGCACTACCCCCATTATGGGCTGTGTTTCCGGTGTAACCCAGACTCAAGCAACTATATCGTTCTTCGATGCCAATGGAGCCCCAATGTCTTCGGGCTTTAGCATTGTTATAATGGGAAGTGGACCTTGAAGCCATTACAAATGATTCTTTGTCGAATCGGGGATTTGGGTTACGTATTGCTCGGCACATGTACCATCATTTTTGTAATCTGATAGTAGATGTTCAGAATAAAGAACCATCATTCAGTACACATATCCATTGTGTTTGGATGCCTCCTGCAAAGTTGCTGTAGTTCTGGAGCCAAACGACCTCAACAACCTCATATACTATTTTTCCTGTCAATAATTGTAGTTTTCCCAATTAAAGACTTATTTAGCGCCCATTGACAACACAGACGAACAGCGTGATTCAAGCAGCGACGAGAGGATGAACGATTGTGAAGTGCCTTTCAAGATGGCAATCCCCTCCATTGAATCATCGATGTCCATCATAATCATTTGATGATATGTCATTTTTGGCTGTACATTTTCATCATTTTCATTCCATAGTATGAATCAATTTTACGTTTTAATTCTAGTTGTGAGTGCATGACTGTCCTGGGAAATGGGGCGAACTTCAAAATACAGTAGCTCAATCTCCCACAACAGTTGCGAAATGCATTTAAGACCATTCAACGCTCTGCCAAAGATTATGGCGAAAACCTTATACTATTACTGCCAAAGACATTTGCCAAATTTCAACGAGATATGGTGAAAAAACTACTGTAGTCATCAATCTTGACGAAGTGGTTGATAATAAACTGATGGCTGTAGGAAAATCTCTCCATAAGGCCAAAAAGAATATTCAAGAAAATGAAACCGCCCAAAATCCCACCGGCTAAAGGTAGATGATCATCAACAAGGCAAGAAGGTGATGAACAAAAGTTGTTGGCAAATTTCGAAAAGTGCGACCGAATTAAGAGCCCTACAGAAACGAATGCGAAAAGCTCGTTTAATATTTCAAATTTTGAAACATTGTTGTTTTATTTCGAGCAGCAGCTACACCAGTTTATCAATAAATCTGTATCCACTGAGTTATATATTAAAATGACGTTACGAGGGAAATTATTTTCATCTTTTGCCTCTACCAAAATTTTCTCCATCTTTCACCTCTCTATTACAGAATGACTGAGTCAAGGTACCAAATGCTAGATGATGACGTTAAAGCAGCCTTCGAAGTCCTGGCCAAAGACCAGCAAGAGAAACGCCTCCAATCATCACTGATAACCATACGACGCGGACAGAGTCTCTTTCAAGTACGATGATGGCACAGAAGAAACAAATTCTCGCCAATGAACGCGTGGAACAGCTCGAAAATAAAAAGGACAACCAAGCCGGCCTCAAACTCCAAGACGAACTATGTCAAAAGTTTCAGCATCTTCTATGTCATCATCACAAACGGTTGTTTCTTCGCATCATCCACGACAAGTTCTTCTACATGGAAAACCTTGCCGCTGCCTTCAATAATCACAATCAACTCAGGACGTTTTTTATTGCTTAGTTGCCTCCATACGTACAAGCAGATTCCGAGCACATTTGCTCTGATTCCTTGAATTCTGACATAATGCGGAATAAATAGGTCGCATGATGTCACCAGGTGGCTTGGCGACCTAATTAATATATAATTATATCGTCTCATCCTCAAGACAGTTTCCCCAAGCAAAACTTGGTCCTGTGGGCCATTATTTTTATGATGGAGAGAGGAGGCGGCGGCGACCTGAAGAAGATTTATACCGAGTTAGAGATGGTTGCTTCAGGTATATATATAGCTTATTAACTGAAATCTCTCCACATTTGAGCAAATCCCCTCCAAAAACAAGAAAAATGCCGCGAGAAAACGCCGTCCTGAAGCCAGGCAAAAACGCAAACTCCAGCCTGACTCCGAAGGTCCGGATCCCAAGAAATCGCGACGAAAACAAACCATAGACCTCACCGTAGATGATGGCATTGATTATTTGGAGCGGTCTGGCGGGATTACTGGTGGTCATAGGAAAGTCAGGTATGATCAGCTCCCTGGATTAAGGTCTATTTTTCATCAATTTGTTAATAGATTTATATATCGCAATCCAGGGTCAACTCTACACTCGGCTTGGGTTCTCCTGTTGATTTTAAAGAGTAGGATCCTCATTGCTTATAATTGTAATATCATCGGCGAAACTTGATCGGCGAAACTTGATCAATAAATCTGAATTCTACCTCTCAATTTTAAATATTTCCCAGTGAATACAGCAACATCGCCATTGGTAATAGGTGCGGATTCTATTCTTGCAGTATAATTTTTGTTTTCAAAGTTCAGTAAAATTCTGAATTCTGAAATATATCTTCTAGCCTTGCAATCCCAGGCGAAAGGGTTTTGGCTATTCGTGGTGACGGAAAATTCTACGCTGCCGAATTGCAAAAGTTCATTCCACCTGAAAAGTATTTAGTGAAGTTTTGGGACTCGAGCGAAGCGTTATTGAAAAGAGACAAATTCTTCCAGATGTGTGAATCAGGATTCACGAAATGCGAAGTAGGTATTTACATTATGGTCGTTTTTTATTTCATTCTACACCGCACTTATACTTTCCCTCATTCACAACACCTCAATCAGATTGGACATAAGGATTCCGATAATGACGAAGATCTGGACTTAGAGCTGGACAGTGAAACCAAATCTCGCTTGCAAACTTGGCTCGATCAACACCTCTCCGACCTATGCAAGGCCGTTGTCAAACCCCAAAGCTGGCGCATAAAGGATTTCAAGGAAGGGAAGCGGCGAAAACGTGATCATTTTTGTTCCCCGGGACCTCTTCTAACCAACACGGAGTTTAAGTATTTATTGAAGTTACTCCACGAGAAAATCCCGAATATGACGTCAGTAACCAAGAATTTGGATTTGGGAGTTAATTGGAATGATTTAACGGGGACAATGAAGATTAACTTTGTTTCTTTAGTATTGCTACCTGAGGCCATAATCATGTATACCATGGAAAAAGATAGGATGATGTCGTACGAGGAAGCGGACGCAAGAGTAATCATGGGCGAAAGCTTAGGGTTGGTCGATGAGATTATGAATGCTCGGATGGTGTTTGAAATTGGAGGTCGTAAAAAAAAAATGAAAATAGGAATAGGCGAATTTTATAGTCTTATATAGTTGGAGTAATATAAAAATACTTCGTACACCATTACTTCCGGAATCCTATCTTTTGTTGTTCCTCTTGCTCCCCCTTAACTTTGCCTCTTCTGTGGCTTCACGACTTTTCTTCATTGCCTTCCACCGCAACTTCTCATCTTCTTCTAACCGCTTAGCCTCCGCCGCTTCTTTCGCTTTTGCGACCTTTTCCTTCCCCTCCCCAAACCTCATTTCTAATCGTTCCTTCTCCTTGGCAAAGGCGGTAGCGATAGCTGCAGTTACAGCGGCGGTGACAGTTTCGGTAACAGTGGCGGTAACAGTGGCGGTGACAGCGGCGATAACGGCCTGGAGGGTCTCCTTTTCTCGTAATTCAAGGGTTGCTAAAGACGTCGCCAGCGATGATGGTGGACTTGGTTTGTTCCTTAGGATTGATTAGAAATAAGTTGGATTTAAGATTGACGCAACTCAAGGATAACTAAATCAGGATATGACTCACCCGTTTGGTACAACGACCTGATCGTCTTCCGTTTCCACTTCTATCACAACTTCCGTTTCTGCTTCCTTTTCACCATCAATTTCCATTCTTTGGGGTGATGCGGACGATGGCGTTGTTAGGATGGAGGATTAAATATAGAGAAGGGAATGGTTTCAGAAAAATCAATGGGAATGACTTACCCGTTTGGTAATAGAATTTGTGCGTCTTCATCAAATTCCATTTCTTGGGTTGATAGCGGCTCTTGATGTTTACTGGTTGAGTTGGATACTTGAATTATTGAACGTCAAAACCAAAAACAATATGTGAATGCGGAATTATAACATACCTCTTGAATGCCTCTTGAACGCGATTGTGTATGGAATTGAACATGGTACTATTGCCCTTAGAGAATTCCCGAAGGGATGGTGTGCCGTCTTTCGTAAAGAAATCAACTCCTTGATCGCGAAGCAAAAGGTGTGCCCGTTTAGCTCTGAAAATCTGCAGACTTGAAATTTTCGGAATTTTTTAACATCTGTCGGAACGCATCGCTTCGCGAAATCATTTGTTCAAGAAGAAAATAAAGGTAAAGACGTCGCGCAACGCAAGAAGGGGAGGATCCAGCCGACCATCCTTTAGGAATCTCGCCTATCGTATTACTCCACGAATGGTAGACATTGTTCACATTGTCATCGGTTAGAACGTCGAAGTTGTAGTTGAATCCTGCTTTTTTGGCCTATTCATGGACGTCATTCACGGAGTAGCCGCGAGTTGGAAGGCCTGCGATTGTTTCTAGCGAAATCTTGGCGGCGACAGACTTCTCGACATTAGCCTTCTTGACTTTCATTTTAGACCGAGTAGACTGCGAGGTGTCGCGAGTGCCACGAGATGGAAGGGTTGCTTTGGGCGCAACAGACTTCGGAGGAACCTGAGTAGACTGCCCTTCGGCTTTGGCAGCGCTCTCCAGGCGTTTTGTTTTCGCCTTCTTTAGTTTTGCAAGCAATCGTTGCTCTTTTCTTTAGTGGCTGTCGTGAAATTTATATATTGTGGTGTTCGTTTTGTATAACTATAGGCTTCAAGCACGGCTCAATGTGCCACTTGATGACGAAGCGCGTGATATGTGTGTCGAAATAAAGGATGTTCGGGTGGATGGTCACGTGATCGGCTCGTTCGAATTGTCGTACGGTGTTCGGGTCGATAACGATGGCTCGGTCGTTTAGTGGATAATAGATGATAGCGGTTGATGAATAATGGCTCAATCGGAGTAACGGGCGGCGATTACTTGGGTACGTAGGCTGAATATGTGGGTCGATTAACGTGGGTGGGGAGTATCTTGAATATGCGGAGGGTCCGTGACGGTCGGTCGATCGGTCGGTAATTCTTGGCGCAGCGGGTAAAGAAAACGGAGGTCGACGGCTCGCTCGTCCGTCTGACTTGTTAACTTGGGTGAATGGCGACTGTGCTGGCGGGCGTCGGTCTAGTATCCTATACGGTGGGTTCCTTGGGTCTTCAACACTTGGACGTCCGGGTCTCGGGTCTTGAATCTTGAGAATGTGGGATCCGAATGGGCGGTCGGGCTGACGGGATCTCGGTGACGGTTTCCTGGCGGCTTTCCTTAGCGGCGGCGAAAGTAACCTGACTGACTTGAATATTCGTAGCGGTCGATTTCCTTTAACTTGGCAGCGGTTTTCCTGAAGTTCGCGGCGGTCCGTGGCGGCGAATTCCTAGCGGCGGTTCTTAATGGTTTTCCTGGCAGCGGTCGGCGGTCTTGAACAAGAGTTATCCTTGGCTCTTGGAGTCTTTCCCAAAGTTTCTCAAAAACTTAAGTTGGTTTATCTTACACTAGACTTCTCGTCATTCAGATAAAAGCCAATTGACTGAGGTTTATTCACTCGTTCTTTGGGGCTATTTTATATACATTGTGGTTGCTATCTGTGGTTAACTACGTTGGCTAAGTTATGCGGCTAAGTATGCTATTGGCTTGCAGGGTGCGACGGATGTTTACTCCGGATATGAATAAGGGGGGGGGGGGTATTGCTGAAAACGGACGGGTCGAAAGATATCGCTGAAAAGGGACGCGTGACTTGCTGACATGAGGGCTGAAAACGGACGGGTCAAAAGACATCGCTGAAAAGGGACGCGTGACTTGCTGACATGAGGGCTGAAAATGGACAGGTCGAAGGACATCGCTTAAAGGGTATAGTATCCTTTGTCAGTGGCAACCAAATCATCTTGTGTGACTTCATCATTCCATTCCTCAAAAGGGGGGAGTGCCGGCCAAGAGGTGAGGGGGTAGAACAGTGGCCAATCATCCTCGACAACATTCTTCAATCCTTGAACAGCTTGGATGCAGACAGAGGACTGATAAATTCTCTGTTGCTCTCCTTCTTCTTCTTCTGAGGTCTCATCAGCTTTAGTGTCGGAGGGGGTTGCTTCGGGAGTGGGGTCTTGGGTTTCTTGGGTTTCCTCCTCTTCAAAGACAGGGACTTCTTGAACTTCTTCTTGATTTGGCTCCCAAATGATATAGTGCAAATTAAGGTTGATGGGATGGTGAGTCCTTGGGGTAGCTCCAGCAGGTACTTCCATGGTAATGGGTGGTCCTTCAAATATCTCCATAAGGCTCATGAGGTGACCTTGATAATTGTCTTGGAGGGGTGTAGTATGAAAACCTAGCAGGGTGGGTTCAGTTTCTTGGCTTCCCACAGTGACGCAGTTGCTACCAATGTGGTCAGCTACTTTGGCTTCTATCCAATTGGCTTTCTCAGCTGATAGGCAGGCAAGGTTTCCCATGGTTACTTCTTGCAAGTGTGCTATAGCCCATGAGATGTGGTGGAATATCTGGTGGATATGGAGAGCTCTCTTGATCAGATGGCTGGTGGTCAATAATTCAGTAATGAGGTCTTCCCAGTCTTCTTTTTGGGTTTCATTGTGAAGGCAGTGTCCAATTTCATAGTCATACCAGAGGATCATCTGTTCAGTGATATTTTTGAGCTGTTGGGTCATTATGTACTGGTAGTTGATAAAGTGATCCAGATCCTCAGTATAGAAGTTCAGATGTTCAGAGGTATTAGGGCACCAAATAGCCTTCTTGATGGCTTCAAAGACCAGGGTCTTTGGGCTAGGCAAAGGAGTAGAGTGGTGGGAAGTCTGATTGGAGCAGCGGGTGGGAGGCATTGTGGGGAGGTTCTTTGTTCTTTGGTGCCGATTCTGAGGCTGAGATTGGGTCTCCTTTAAATAATGTGTTCATTCATTTCAGCTCAGATTATCCTTACTCCTTTTGGGATGGTCACTTGATGTGCTAGGTTGTTCACTTGATTGTCACACCATGTGTTGTCTGATCTTAGCAATCACTCATACTCTGTATTCTGATACTGTTGATTGTACATGTTATAATATATATTTGGAGTTTTCGATTATGTCACCCTTTCAATTATAGGTTTTCCCAATTTATTGCCCCGTGGCCAAGATCTTGTTTTACTCATTGGGAATCATTGTGAAGATCATTTGTGGATGGATTCTTATTCCCATAGGCCATTGTTGCAGCTAGCCGAAAAATTGGCCTTGGGTTATGCCTTCTGACTATATAATTAATCCTTATGTAGCACCATCTGGGTGGGTGATATTATGCCTTCCATATCATTATTGGAATGGTTGATATCTATTTTTTAAATCCTTTGTTATGATTTATGCATCAGTTAGTAATTAATTACTTTACATACCCACATTTCGTTTAGGTGATCAACACCAAATAGTTACCCTTTTTTGCAAACTGCAAAAATTGCTCCAAAGTTTATGCGACCATTGGCGGCTAGTCCTGAAAGGCCTGGATCCTGATGATATATTATATTTTGTTGAAAACAGTCTTCAGCACATTGACCAATGGGAGATTGAGAACAAGTCAAATTGCATATCAAAAGAGAACATTGCAATAATTGAATGTGTAAAATCTGTAAGTCTTTTCTTTAGCATACTCATTTTGAAAAGCATCATTTCTCATTCTTCTTTAGTTAGACTTTTAAGGTCACAAAAGGCTGAACACATTTTTCCAGGAGGGCTCATCTGTAAATAAGGTCACTCACACAGCTGATGGATTCCAAAAAAAAAATGAAAATGAAAATAAATCGTCCAAGTTCCATATGCTTAATTGTATTGTATTGAGTCACAACTCACGTAGGCTCGTGACCTTGAATCCCACGACCTCAACAACAAAATTTATGGAACTAATTCATATATACATGAGTTTGACACATATAAAACACCCAAGCTTGATGTTGTCAAAATCACATTTTCGAGATCGCGAGTCTCAAATGGGGGTCGATTTAGCAAATCAGTTAACAGCACGTATCCATCTATCATTTTGCGAGTAACCATTTAATTCCAATAATATAGGCACTTGTTTGTTGTTCTCAAGATGCATTGGAAGTTTGATCTCTTCAAGTTTCTCACATCTCACAACAAAATTTTGTATAAATGCAAATGATAACTTAGGGCAATTTCAAATAACAAGTTTTCAGATATCAGAAAGATTGGGATTGTGCTCCACACTGACACCATGGTTTTCCCCTGTCAGGTTGCATTTGGTGAAATATGCAAATGCCAGCACCGGAAGCTGGAGTGTTTGCTCTAGCACCCTATCATCAACTGTGGAAATGTTCCAAAAGATAACAGTTCAAATTTTAGGATAGTTTCTTAACAGAAAGCAAAATGATGAGCTTGGTGCCTGGAAAGAATTTGAATTTTGTGAGGTGATCGAAAGAAAAGTCAAGTTCAGGCACGGACACTGATATTGGAAAATAAACCTTCCAACTGATGTGAATTATTGTTGACATATGTAAATGTCACAAATTCGACCACTTGTTCGCAACAAGGTGTAAATGCCAAATGTCTACCCTATAAAGATAGATGTCATCCACCAATGTGAATCTTTGAAAGAATTTAAATGTTCTCACATACAATAATGTCAAGGTCTTAATGCGTTGAGAGAGTGTATCAAAAAAGTCATCAAAATGCTGTGGCTCTTTCATTTGACATCCTCTAACACTTAGTTGTGTAATTATACCACAATGATCCTGTATACCCCAAAGAAGATCGAGAGCAAATTGAGTATAGAATGAATTGTCGTAATAGAGCAATTCATTCACCATGTTTACCACAAGCTGTCAGAGGTTTGTTGGTTTTAAACAAAGAATAATCATTATGCTACTCATGAGTTTTTCGAAGTCGTACAGAGTGATATCACTGTGGTAAGCAAGCATGAGGTCAATGTGGACAACCTTGATGGTCTGGATGAAATTTAGCTCAAGTAATTGGGATTCTGCAATCAGGTTAGCAAGACTTTGAGAATCACCAACAGGAGCGAGATTCCAGGGAGGAAATATGGTAATATCACATGGGTTAAGCTGTATTGCCTCTTTATACCAGGACTTGCAAACCAGTGCACAAGAGAAGAGATCAATAGGATATGTTGTATTGATGCCATTTGACACCAAATATTGGAAAATGTTACCTATGACCTCCAATGGAAAGTGTCGGTGGAGAGCCACAGTAGATGTCACCATAGTGGTAGAATCAGAATCAATGGTGGTAGAATCAGAATCAATTGTCAATATTGTTGTGGAAGAATGAACAATTCTTCAGAGATTATATATTGAAATCAATTTTTTATTAGAAAGTTCTAGAGATAATGAACAATTGATTACAAACTCGACAATTATCCTGCTCAATAATTTTATTCAGGACATTCAGACTTTTTGGTTAGGGAGATATTGTGTGTTAGCAATAGTCCTCCATTTGCAGAACAATGTAATGTGGTTTTTCTCCAACACCATTGAGCAGTTTATATCTTATCCCATCCCACCTCTTTTCCTGAGTTTTTTGAGCAGTAAATAAAGTAACAAAGCTTTCCTTCATTTTTTCCTTTTGGTGATTTTATTAACCTATCCTATGCAGACAATGGCCACTGAGATAACCCCTTGACAAGCAAAAAATCATTTATATATATTTTGGTATGTGATTTATATAACTATATGCTTCAAGCATGGCTTAATATGCCACTTTATGAAGTGCATGGTATATATATCAAGGTGAAAAAAGGGATATCTGAGTGGATAGTCATGTGATCAGCTTGTTTGAAATGTCATTGGGCAGTGTTCAGGTCGATGACATTGGCTCAAATGTTCAGTAGTTGTTGGCTCGGTTGTTTAGTGGATAATAAATGGACTTTCCTAGTGGCAATTACTTGAATACGAAGGCTGAATATGCAGGTCATGTGTGGGTGGAGAGTATCTTGAATATGCAGAGAGTACATGACAGTCAGTCGATCGGTCGGTAATTCTCATTGTAGTGTAGTAGGTAAAGAAAACAAAGGTTGACAGCTCACTTATCTATCTGACTTATTAACTTGAAGACATCAAGTGAATGGCAATTGTGCTGGCTTCCTAAGCTAAGTATCCTTGAGTTCCTTGGGTTTCTTGGCAGGGTCTCGGGGGGATCCATGGTCTTAAATCTGGAATGTGGTCTGAATGCATGGGTCTTGTACTGAATGCGGGATCCGAATGGTGGTCCAAATGAGCAGTGGGTCCGAATGTGTAGTTAATGGATCTTGGTGCAGTTTCCTGGTGGTAGATGATGGGTGTTTAGTATCTTGAATGGCGGTCATTCCTTTAACTTGGTGGCAGCTTTTCCTTAGCGGCAGCAATTAACTGACTGACTTGAATACTTGTAATGGTCAATTTCCTTAAACTTGGTGGCGGTCAATGTGGTTTTCGGTATGTGGCAAGAGAAATTCTTTAACTCAAACCTTGAGTGATCATTGCTCTAGTTGTCTTGTTCTCAAAATTCCAGTCTCTTGGAGGCAGTATGTTTCCTTTGTAAAACTCTCAAACT
Source organism: Jimgerdemannia lactiflua (assembly GCA_003951145.1). Classification (NCBI taxonomy): domain Eukaryota; kingdom Fungi; phylum Mucoromycota; class Endogonomycetes; order Endogonales; family Endogonaceae; genus Jimgerdemannia; species Jimgerdemannia lactiflua. The sequence continues at coordinate 12,760 of RQIL01042969.1, read as the reverse complement.
GACTGAGGTTTATTCACTCATTCTTTGGAGTATTTATATATGTTTGCTCGTCAAACATATGATTGCTACCTATGGTTAACTATAGTGTGGTTACATTGGCTAAGTATGCTATTGGCTTGCAGGCTATAGTGGATGTTTGCTAATTATGGATGTGTGTTTGAGCATTGCTGAAAATGGATGTGTTGATGGGCATTGCTGAAAATGGACATGTCAATGGGCATCGCTGAAAATGGACATGTTGATGGACATTGCTAAAAATGGACATGTGACTTACTGACATGAGGGTTGGGACTGCTGACGAGAACATTTGGGGTGACTATCTGTATGTGGCTAAACTATAACATTTATAAGTAATGAAGAGGTGCTGATCTGTACTTCAAAGGGTATAGTTCTCTTTATCTATGGCAAAAAAATCATCTTGTGAGATTTCATCATCATTTCATTCCTCAAAAGGGGGGAGTACTGGCCAAGAGGTGAGGGGGTAGAATAGTAGTCAATTATCTTCAACGACATTCTCCAATCCTTGAACAGCTTGGATGCGGACAGAGGACTGATAAACTCTCTGTTGCTCTTCATCTTTTTCTTTGGAGAACTCATCTGTATCAGAGGGGGTTGCTTCAGGGGTGGGGTCTTGGATTTCTTGGGTTTCCTTTTCGAAGACAGGGACTTCTTGGTGGGCTTCTTCTTGATTTGGTTTCCAAATGACATGGTGTGAGTTAAGGCTGACAGGATGGTGGGGAGCTCAGGTAGCTCCAGCAGGCACTTCAATGATAATGGGTGGTCCTTGGAATATCTCCATGAGACTCATAAGGTGGCTTTGGTGATTGTCTCAGAGGGATGTAGTGTGGAAACCTGGCAGGATGGGTTCAGTTTGCTGGCTTCCTACAGTGACATGGTTGCTACCAATATGATTGGCTACTTCAGCTTCTATCCAATTGGCTTCTTCGGCTGATAGGCAGACAAGATTTCCCATGGTTATTCCTTGCAGATGTGCTATGGCCCAGGGGATGTGGCAGAATATTAGGTGGACATGGAGAGCTCTCTTGATCAGGTGGCTGGTGGTCAATAATTTGGTAACAAGATCTTCCTGGTCTACTTCTTAGGTTTCATTATAAAGGTGGTGTCTAATTTCATATTCATGCCAGAGGGTCATCCATTCGGCGGTATCTTTGAGCTGCTGGGTCATTATGTACTGGTAATTGATGAAATGCCCAAGGTCCTCAGTATAGAATTTCAGATGTTTGGAGGTATCAGGGCACCAAATAGCCTTCTTGATGACTTCAAAGATAAGAGTCTTTGGGCTAGATAAAGGGGTAGAGTGGCAGGAGGTCTTGCTGGAGCGGCAAGTGGAGGGCATTGTGTGAGGAGGTTCTTCATTCTTTGTATGAGGGGGTTCTTTATTCTTTAGTATGGATTCTGAGGTGGGGGGCAGGGTCTCTTAAGTAACATGTTCTTTCATTTCAGCTTAGATTATCCTTGCTCCTTATAGGTTGGTCACTTGACAAATTCGGTTGTTCACTTGATTATTATGCCATAGATCATCTGATCTTAGCAGTCACTCATACTCTATATTGTCGATCAAGTACATCACATCTGCTCCTTGCAAAATTAGAGCTGTTCTCAGCAGTGAGGGTTACACAGAGTTGGGTGGTCTTAACTCCAGAGATGAGCAGAGTGCTGGTGCATTTGTGAGAACTGGCCATCCTTGTCTAGGGCAGGGGCTCTCAATGTCATGGCTGGGGGTTCGAATCTCTCAGAAATGGTTTTTCCTGTAATCCAAGACAATTTCTAGTAGTGACATCTGTTATGCTGATGGACTTGAGAAGTGAACCAATGTGAATTGGCTTCCTGGGTTCAGCTGAGGCATCTGTCATTCTTCATCGGAGGTGACACAGATGAAGTGAGAGAGGTTGTTCAAATGTGTTTTGCTTCCTTTGAGTAGTAGGGTCTTATGCAGTTGTGGTGTATCTTGGTCTTGAGTATAACTCCATCCAGGGTCTTGAGTTAGTAGGTGTGGTTCATGAATACTTGATGAATGAGATAAGGTCCCTCCCATTTTGGTTCAAGCTTGACACTCCAGTTTCCTTCTATGATGGTACTATATACCAAAACTTGCTGTTCAATGAGCAGGGGTCTGAGGTCAGCTTTGTGGTCATAGTACTTCTTTTGTTGTTCTTGTGCTTTGGTGATAAATCCTCATGCTTGCTGGCATACTTCGTATAACTGAGTGATCTCTTCTGTGACTCATCTTGTCAAATCTGGCTGGACTGGTTTGGCAGGATCTTGTACTTCTCAGCCATATACCAAATAGAAGGGGGTCTGTTGAGTGGCAGCTGCCTTGGAGGTGTGGATACTGAATAGGATTGCTGGCAGATAGATGTTCCAGTTTAGCTGATCTCTGGTTCTGCTGAGTCCTTGCTTGATGGTCTGGTTCATTTGTTCAGTGAGTTCATTTGCCTAGGGGTGGTAAGCCATTATTGGTCATAGCTTGATCTTGAAGCTGCTTACAAAGGTCTTCATAGCTTTGTTGACAAATTCACAGCCTTTGTCTGTAATAATTTCCTTGAGAACACCATGGCGGCTGAAGATTTCATCATAAAGGATTTTGATAATTGTCTGTACATCAGCAGTCTCAATGGCAAAGACTTCTGGCCATTTCATCAGATGGTCATTGATGGTGAGAATGTAGTGTCTTCCTCAGCTGATTACTGATAGGGGTCTGATGATATCTATTCCCAGTCTTTAAAAGGCTCCAGCTGGTGCTGCAATTGGCATCAAAGGTGCTCAGTTGGTAGTTTTCTGTCAGTATCTTTGGCAGGTTCACATTGTTGAATGTGAGTTGAAATTTGTTTCCTCATCTTGGGCCATTAGTATCACTTCTTGATTCTTGCAATAGTGGCTCCAATTCCTCAATGTGCATTCTGGTCATGGTTCATTGTCAGGATCTTTGGTACTTGGTTTTCTCTTAGAACTCAGGTGTATCGATCTCCTTCTACTCTCCAAAGTTCGCCATCACCTTCTTGAAAATTCTTGAGGTTCCTTTGGACAAACAGCTTAGGGGCAGGCTGAATTCCTTTCTTGAAGCTCCTATGGTGCAGGCTTCAGGTGAGGGTGAGGCATAATTCTTGGTTCATTTGGGTGTGTGGGAAGCAGCTTTCTCTTGTGGGGGCTCCTTTCCTTCTTGTTGAGTTCAGGGGATTCTTGACAGAGTATCAACATTGGAGTTCTTGATACCTTTCTTGTAGACAATAGTGAACTGATACTCCTATAAGGACATGATCCATCTTGCAAATATTCCTGAGGGCTCTAGTTTCTTGAATAACCATTGTAGAGGTTAATGGTCCATGATGAGGGCAAATCTCTTTCTCAAGAGGTAGTGGCAGAAATGGGGTACTACCCATACTACTGCTAGGCATTCCAACTTGGTGGCTCTGTAGTTTGCCTGTGATTCATTTGTGGCCTTACTAGTATACTTGATAACATGCTCCTTCTTGTGGTCATCTTGCTGTGACAGAATTGATCCAAGTCCTAGGGCTGAGACATCGGTTGCCAGGATGAAGAGTTTGTTGAAGTCAGGTCACACCAGAACTGGAACTTCAGTGAGGGCCTTCTTGAGTAGATCAAAAGACTTTGCTGTTCTTCCTTCCAGTAGAATGGCTGGTCCTTCTTGGAGATGTCTTGGAGAGGTGCTGCCTTGTCTGAGAATCTAGAATAAATTACCAATAATAAGATGCTAACATGAGGAAGGATAGGGTCTCCTTTGCTGAGGTGGGGGTCAGATAGTTCTTGACTTTCTCCACCTTGTGGGGGTCAGTGTGTGTGCCTTGAGCTGAGACAATATATCCCAGATATTTGACTTGGTGTTTTTCAAAGAAACATTTCTTGGCATTGAGTCTGAGTCCTGAGCTTCAAATGGTGTTGAATACTTTGCAGAGGTCTTGCAGGTGCTGTTCAAATGTTTCAGAGTAGATGATTACATCATCTATGTATACTAGGACATTTCTTCCAATGAGATCCTAGTAGATATGATTCATCATTCATTGGAATGAGGCAGGTGCATTGTAGAGTCCAAATGGCATTCAAAGGTATTCGTACTCTCCTCATCTAGTGATAAAGGCCATCTTGCAGATGTCTTCCTTAGTGATGGGGATTAGTTGAAATCCTTGGAACTGATCAGTAGTGGTCATATACTTAGCTTTCTGAGGGCATTGAGGAGGTCATCGATTCTTGGCAGTGGGTAGGCATCTTCTGTGGTGACTTTGTTGAGTTTTCTAAAGTCCATGACTAATCTCCATCCTCCTTTCTTTGATACAATGATTGCTGGTGAAGCCCAGGGGCTTGATAAGGGTCTGATAACTCTGTTTCGTAGCATTTCATCTATGTATTGTTGTTCAAATTCGATCAGGTGGTGTGGTGTTTGGTAGGGGCATTGTTGGATTGGTTTTTCATCTCCAGTATGTATAGGGTGCTCTCTGTATTGGTATGGTGGGAAGTTATTATATGTGGTGATAAATATATCCTTATATCTTCTATCAACTCCTGAATTCATTGTTGCTGATCCTTGGTTAGAGTTGCCTCAATGTTGATAGCTTTGATTGCTGAACTTACTGAATCTTCCTCCCTGGTACCATCAGTCTCACCAGAGAGAGCTTGCCGTTTCCCAAAAACTTAAAGACTTCTTCTTCATAGGTGTCTATCAGTAGTTCGAAATATCCCAGTATTGTCCTCTTGAGGATGGTGATCATCTCAAAGCCCATGTTTCTGATAGAGATAGAGATTAGTGACATCTGGTCATGAATTCACTCTGTGGCCAAGAGTAGGTGGTACTTTTCTCGAAGTTCCATTGATGGCTCAAATATCAAGTTGTTGGCTTCCTCCAGGAGGTGCACATCTAGGGTTTCTTGCTGGTAGGATTGCAAAATAACATCTTCTCTTACTTGGATGGGGCACCAGATGTAAGGCCTCCTCATTTGTCTGAATGGGCTACTTTTGCCATGTGGACTTTGATGAATGGTGCCTGGTGATTTCTGTTGGTGCTTCCAAAGCCTCCTTGTCCTCTCTTGGTGCCGTCCAGCTGCTGTACCTCTTGAATGATGGGCTGTAAAGTCTTGATGAAAAGAATTTGACAGATAGCTATTGCAGGATTGAAGTATCAGTGATTCCTTCCATTGTTGCAAATAATGACCTTCAGGGGGCCTTGATAGTCCTAGTTAATGACTCCTCCTTCAACGGTGATTCCTTCGGCTACTAATGATGATTTTGATGCTAGTTGGCCATAGAGTCCTAGTGGTATGGCAAGTGCTATTTGAAGATTAAAGGTCTTGGTGGTTCTGGGTCAGATTGTCATCTGGTAGGGGAGGCAGAGATCATATCCAACTGATCCTTCTGTCTGCGCAAGGAGAGGCTGTGCCCATGGTGAAAGCAGCTTGACCTGAACAACTGGCTGAGTCTTGAGAAATGGTGCTCCTGTAGCTGCGATTGTGGGTGGGAACTCCATTCGTTCTGATTTGAAAAATGGCCAATGTGATCCTGTTTTTGGGTTCCTTATATAATTGAATCCTGTCCTTCCAATGGGGTCTAGGGCTTCCATAAATGTGAAGGCAAGATTGACTCCTTGTTCTCCTTGGTGGAGATGGTAGTACCATCAAATAATGGCAAGAACTTCTAGAGGTAGGTCCCAAATGGTGGTCTCATTCTTGGCCTTACATTCTCCTTTATGATTGATCTCTTTGCACTTCTGGCAGGCTCAGCAGATTCATAGTTCTTGTAGAGTGGTATCCTTTCTCTTGACTCGGCTCCTAAGGACATCCTCACTAAGGTGAATGCTTCAATGTTCGTACCAGTAGCAGGTATAGGCCTTCCTACAATTAAAGTATCTCTTCTTAACACAACCTTCATTTTGCTCTTTGACTTCCTTGGGGGTAGGATACCTCTTTCAGTATTTGTCATAGGTGGGCAGAGTAACTTGAAGGGCTCGAGTGATGGTATAGAAACTGTTGCTGTCCTTTTTGATTGTGAGTGTCTCCACGGTTTGGCAAGAAATTACCTTCTGTTGTTCTTGATAGGTTCTCTTGAAGGTCTTCAGTGTAGGTGCCCAGGATAGGCTGTGGACTGGTACTTACTTCAGTTTATCTTTGTCATCGATTTCTGGCATGGGAACCTTCTTGAGATCCAGGATTCGGCAGTCACTGCAGTCATCTCTTGGTGAGTAAAAATGGTTTAAGTGCTCACACATGCCTAAGCAGAAGGCTCACATAATTCGATTCTCTACCAGTGTGGGTGGTGATTGTGTAGATGGTTCTGCAAACTCAAGTGCTGCTGTTTTGTTATTAACTCTGTCAATGTGTGCAGTCAGGCCTTCAATGTCAATAACTCCAACAAAGAGTTCTTCTGGTTTGCTATCTTGATCCTGGGGGGCATTGAAGTTGCTTCCCAATTCTTGCAGGAAATTGGCCTCACTTTCATCTTCCATTGTAGTAGGGGTATCACCATGTCCTTGCCATTCCATCTCCAAAGGTTGAGTTGTCTTCCTCGATGAACCTCTTGACTCAATCGGTACCTTGTGCTTCTGTCTGTGGAAGGTGAAGACTAGGAGTTACCTCTTGATATCTACATTGGCTCCAACTCGGTGCATCCAATCTATTCCCAAGATCAGATCATAGGTGGTTGCAGGGGTCACAATGGCTTAGGGAATGTTGAGGCAGGCTTTCCCTACTTGGATGGAGATGTCTCACACAAGTCCAAGGGGAGTGGAAGCTGATCCATTTGCCATGATAACTCTTGCTTTGGTTCCTTTATCAATTCCCCAACCGATTCTCTCTAGCATCCTTTGGGTGATGATGCAGACTGCTGCTCCAGTATTGATGAGAATTCAGGCATTCTCCCCATGCACCTTTCCACTTGCAAGTCTCATAGATTGATGTTCTTGTTGCTGGGTTTCATGCACTGCATGGATAGTGCTTGGTTCTTTAGTATGTAGTCCTTGGACAGGAAGTCTCTTGGTATCTTCCTTGGCTTCCTTCAGGAATTTTCGCCTATCTTCTGGGGCATTCTTGAGGACTTGCTCAATGGTGAGGCCTGCATTCTGTTGATGGATCTGGTCCCAAAGGGAGGCTGCTGCATGGGGCTTGCTGCTCCTTCAATGTCTAGGTCCTTGGGGGTGAGGTCTTTCATTTCTGGTTGGCATCTCATCTGCTGAGGACTCCACACTCATATGCTCATCTTCTTCAAGGTCAGGCAGAGAAGTGTTCTTGATACTCTTGATGGTCTGGCCTCAGGCTCAGGGGTGTCTCTTCTGACTCACTTGTCATTTTCCTGAGAAGTGTCCGAGGAGGAGTGGCCATGTCTTGGGTGTTTGCCTGTGGATATTATCACTGGCAAAGGTGGCAGAAGTGGGGTCCTTAGTAGTCTTCCTCATCCTCTGGTCTGAGCTGGGGTGGCATCCTAAGTCACCTTGGATGGAAAGGCTTTATAGTATGGATAGGTGTTGTCTTGATCATGAAGCCAGGCTACTTCTTCTTCCATTTCTTGTATCTCTTCATCTATCTGAATGAGGTTGACATTTGTGTCATTGGACTGAGTAGCTTGCTTCCTTGGGCAGTTCCTTTGAATGTGGCCTTGATTTCTGCAGTAGAAACAGGTGGGGGTATAGGTGCTCATTGTAGCTGAGTCTACAGTTTGCAGCTGAGAGTGCCTGAGAAGAACTCCTATTGTCTTGCTGTCAGTAGTCTGGCCTGTGATCATGACAGTAGTCTTGCTGCCTTCCTCCTTGATTCTTTAGCTGTGCCATGGTGATGGCTAAGTCTTTTATCTGTTTGGTGAGCATAGTCATGGGGTCCTCTTGAGCTCTTGGTGGCTGTTGCTGTGGCTGTTGACTGAATTGGGCTGGAGCTGAAGGTGGTCTGTTCTCATAGTTGGCCAACTGGGCTCTGAGGAATGTTCTTCTGTTCTAGTATAGTGGGTCCTCAATTTCTCGGGGGTTCAATCCTAACTGGCTCACAGTACTCTTGCTGAGTTGGTCTGTAGTCTGCTTCCCAACATTCTTGTGCTCCAGCAACTTGCTGCTCAATGCTCTGATAACCTATTCTGAAAACTTGCCTTTGAAGCTCAGGGTATAGGCCATTGAGAAAGGTGGTAGAGGCTAGTGCCAGTTGAACCATGGGCTAGAGGTTTGCCTTGATCATTTGAGCTTGGATCCGATGGTAGAAACTCTTCAGGGTTTCATTGGCATCTTGAGTCATGTAGTTCAGAGCTTCTTGTGCTACCTGTTGGCATTCAAGGCCATTGAACTGGGCATAAAGCCAGCCTCTATGGATAATGTATCTCTGTGCATAATGTCCATGTTGTGGAAGGTGAGCATCTTGCTCTGCTCAATGGATTTCTACTCCATCATGCTTGGCTTAATTGTATCTTTGGAGGGCTGGGCCTTGCAAAAGTGACTCCACAATGCTAAGCTTTCTTTCTGCATCCCATTACTTGGCAGCTGCTTGTACTTCAATTTCTCCAATGAGCTCCTCGATATCCTCATTGTCTGCACCATGGAACTTCTGTAAGTAGCTCATGTCTGGCTCATCTTCACTGTTCTCACTGTCTGATTCTTGTTCAGGGGTAGTATTCCTTGATGGTCCTGGTGGTGTCGGAGATCTAGCTCTTCTGATTGATACTGGGGTGGGGGCCCTTAATAGTCCTTGGAAGGAAGAAGATAGTGGAGGTGCTTGATGTACAGGAGGTGCTGGCAGAGGGCAGTATCTTGGTGGTGTAGGGGATCTGGTTTCTTGAAGATAATAGCGGGGAGTAAGAGACCAGGGGGCTGGAACTTGGGTAACTGAGGGTGCAAGAGGGCTGATATAACTAATGTTGAACTTGTCTGCCCCTTACTGCTGTGAAGTAGTGAGGTCTGATTCACCTTGCTGGAAGTCTGGATTGCTGTCTGAGTGTCAGTAGAAATCGAATTCATCTCCTGAGTTATAAGGATGATAGTCCTCCTCTCCTTCAGATGTTTCAAAGTACACATGGTCTAGAGGGGTGGCTCGATTGATAGCTGTGGTGATGTAGTCACTCCTATCTGAGTTCTTCCTATAGATTCGTGTCTGGTACTCTTCAGGAAAGTCTTCTTCTAGGTCTTGAAGCTGAAGGGGTTCTAGTTCTCCTCTGAGACATCTTCTTTCCTTTGAGGTCAAGCCATAATCTGGGTCACTTCTATCCTCTGATTCAGTTTTCTGGCTACTACTTCTGAAAAGAGATCTGGCTGCTGTTCTGATGATGGTGTGGGCCTTCTTTTCTGCTGAAGAGGGCTGCTAAACTTTTTGCTTGCTGGATTCTTCTGGAGTCTCCAATGTAGATGGTTGCAGGGTTCTTGAGCCAAAAGATCAAGTCTTTAAGAAAACTATTCCCAGTTGAGCCCCCAAAATGTGGCGTGTGATTTGTATAACTATATGCTTCAAGCATGGCTCAATGTGCCACTTGATGAAGTGTGCGATATGTATATTGATGTGAAAAAGAGATCTCCCAGTGGATAGTCATGTGATTGGCTTGTTCAAAATGTTGTCAGGTGGTGTTCGGGTCGATGATGGTGGCTCAAATGTTCAGTAGTCATTGGCTCAGTTGTTTAATAGATAATAAATGGACTTTCCTAGCAGCAATTACTTGGATACAAAGGCTGAATATGTAGATTGTGCTTGGGTGGAGAGTATCTTAAATATGTGGAGGGTTTGTGATGGTCGGTCAATCAGTCAGTAATTCTCATTGTGGCATAGTGGGTAAAGAAAATGGAGGTTGATGGCTCACTTGTCTGTCTGACTTATTAACTTGAAGATGTCGGGTGAATGGCAACTGTGCTGGCTTCCTAAGCTAAGTATCCTTGGGTTCCTTGGGTTCCTTGGCAGGGTCTCAGGGGGGTCTGTGGTCTTGAATCTGGAATGTGATCTGAATGTGTGAGTCTTGTACTGAATGTGGGATCTGAATGGTAGTTCGAATGAGCAGTGGGTCCAAATGCATGGTTAATGGGATCTTGGTGTAGTTTCCTGGCAGCAGATGATGGATATCTAGTATCTTGAATGGCAGTTATTCCTTTAACTTGGCAGTGGCTTTTCCTTAGTGACGGCAATTAACTGACTGACTTGAATACTTGTAATGGTCAATTTTCTTAAACTTGGTGGTGCTCGATACAGTTTTCGGTATGTGGCAAGAGAAATTCTTTAACTCAAACCTCAAGTGATCATTGCTCTAGTTGTCTTGTTCTCAGAATTCTGATCTCTTGGAGGCAGTGTGTTTTCTTTATAAAACTCTCAAACTGACTAAGATTTATTCACTCATTTTTCAAGGTATTTATATATATTCACTCATGTCAAATGTATGATTGCTACCTGTGGTTAACTATAGTGCAGTTATGTTGGCTAAGTATGCTATTGGCTTGCAGGCTACAGTGGATGTTTGCTAATTATGGATGTGTGTTTGAGTATCACTGAAAATGGACATGTCGATGGGCATTGCTGAAAACAGACATGTTGATAGGCATCACTAAAAACAGATGTGTCGATGGGCATCACTGAAAACAGACATGTGACTTGCTGACATGAGGGTTGGGGCTGCTGATGAGAATGTTTGTGGTGGCTATCTGTATGCGGCTAACTATAACATTTGTAAGCAATGAAGAGGAGCTGATCTGTACTTCAAAGGGTATAGTACTCTTCAACTGTGGCAAACAAATCATCTTGTGAGATTTTATCATCATTTTGTTCCTTGAAAGGGGGGAGCACTGGCCAAGAGGTGAGGGGGTAGAACAGTGGCCAATCATCTTCAATGACATTCTCCAATCCTTGAATAGCTTGGATGCAGACAGAGGACTGATAAACTCTCTGTTGCTCTTCTTCTTCTTCTTCAGAGGACTTGTCTGTATCAGAGGGGGTTTGCATCAGAGGTGGGGTCTTGGATTTCTTGGGTCTTCTCTTTGAAGACAGGGACTTCTTGGGGGGCTTCTTCTTGATTTGGTTTCCAAATGACATGGTGTGAGTTAAGGCTGACAGGATGGTGGGTAGCTCAGGTAGCTCTGGTAGGCACTTCAACAGTAATGGGTGGTCCTTCGAATATCTCCATGAGACTTATGAGGTGGCCTTGGTGGTTGTCTTAGAGGGGTGTAGTGTGGAAACCTGGCAGGGTGGGTTTGGTTTGCTGGCTTCCTACAGTGACGTAGTTGCTACCAATATGATTGGCTACCTCAGCTTCTATCCAATTGACTTCTTCAGCTGATAGGCAGGCAAGATTTCCCATGGTTACTCCTTGCAGATGTGCTATGGCCCAGGGGATGTTGTGGAATATCTGGTAGATGTGGAGAGCTCTCTTGATCAGGTGGCTGGTGGTTAATAATTCAGTAACAAGGTCTCCCCAGTCTTCTTCTTGGGTTTCATTATGAAGGCCATGTCCGATTTCATGGTCATGCCAGAGGGTCATCCATTCAGCAGTATCTTTGAGCTGCTGGGTCATTATGTACTGGTAATTGATGAAATGCCCAAGGTCCTTGGTGTAGAAGTTTAGATGTTTGGAGGTATCAGGGCACCAAATAGGCTTCTTGATGGCTTCAAAGACCAGAGTCTTTGGGCTAGGCAAAGGGGTAGAGCGGCAGAAGGTCTGGCTGGAGCTGTGAGTGGGGGACATTGTGTGAGGAGGTTCTTCATTCTTTGTGTGAGGGGGTTCTTCGTTCTTTGGTACAGATTCTGAGGTAGGGGGCAGGGTCCCTTAAGTAACATGTTCTTTCATTTCAGCTCAGATTATCCTTGCTCCTTTTGGATTGGGCACTTGACGAATTCAGTTGTTCACTTGATTATCACACCATAGGTCATCTGATCTTAGCAGTCACTCATACTCCATATTGTCGATCGTGCACATCACAATATATACTTCAAGGGGAGGGTCAACCATAAAAGGTGCAAGTCCGGGGTTTATGCCAGACTAGTATTATTTAAATTCCGTCTCCTGTATTTTGTTAACTCCAACAAATGGTCAATCTCCTGGTGGCATGCATCATGCAAAAACAGTTTGAGAAAAGCTTGGAAGCTCTCTAGTTATGCCACATTCCTCGGAAACGTTTTCCGAGTTAATGTCGACGACACAAATCGATGTTTCAGTTGAGTAGAACAAATTATTTATGAAGACATTGAGTTCATGGATGTTGATATCGTTCCATGGTTGCATCTCCGATTTGTAAGTTATCCATGTTCACCACCTGTTGTAAGGTTTCCGCGTTCACCGGCGGGGTGACCGCATCGCTGACTGTGACTCTTTGGGATTCGAGCTCATCTTGGGTAACGTAACTCTGGTGGCGACTCTTTGATGAATAATCGTTCTCTTTTATGCTGTTGGTCGCCTGGCGACCCCTATTTTAAGAGCAAGAAAATTTGCAGCTCCAGGGGAGTCATCGATTAAACATTGTCATCATCAATGACTGACGTCACACGCACCACACGCGCGTTATACTATGATTCTACTTCCGGAGGACGTAGAGATTTACCACTATTTGTTTTGTGGGCAAAGCTTATTGATCACTTTTCCTCACATCAATTCCATCGAGAGGGAGGACTTTTTCGAGAGCCTTGCGGATCTTAAAAGGGCACGCGCTGAGGCGTCGGCAAAAATTCTTCGAGCTCTTTGTTTTTTGCTTTCAGTTTACGAACACATTTTTTCAGTTCCCTGATTCGGTTTTTCATTTTTTCGATATTGTTGTCGTCGTCCGACCCGTCTCACTATTATTCTGGAAATGCTCATA